>VXBB01004879.1:2899-41456 GCA_013399915.1 Illadopsis cleaveri | reverse complement strand
AAGCATTTTGAAAAAAAAAAACCCCAAAAAAAAAAAAAAAAAAAAAAAGACATAAGCAAACAAAAAATGAGTCTAATACAGAAACTAGACTCTCTAGTATCACTTTGCTGAGGTGGGGATCTCTTCACTGAGACATTCACAGGGGATATGCTTTCCCCTCCAACAGGTACCAGAGCTACTGAAGAATGGGAAATATAATGAAGGGAAAGAGTGAAAACAGAGGAAAAAATGGGAGAAGGAAAGGGTGGGGGGAAGATAAGAAAATCACAAAAATAAGTCACAATGAGGGAAAAACTATCAAAAAAGAAAAGGAAAAAAAATAGAAAGGAGGAAAATGAGCATGGAACAAGGAGAGAAATATCCATTGTATGAAGAAAGAGGATGTGTATCAGAGCACCACAAATTGAAACTTTTGCAAAACAAAAAACCCTCAAAAATACTTAGAAGACACTGAAGGGCTGTCATTCCAGAGCTCCAAGGGACAATAGGCAACCTCTCCAGTTGTCCAGGGCAGGTCTGCAGGGGTGTCCCCGAGAGGGCTCACCCAGGCCACATTCATGTCCCCACCACAGTGTGCATTGTGGTTTAGTGGGCAAATGGAACCAGAGTTTCTGCCCTTGGTGCAGTCAGAAGTAATTTTACTTTTCCAAAGTCTACACTGCAGTGAAGTTCACATGGCCAGGTGTGTGCTGGGAAGCTGGTCCTGCCTCGTTTTCTGCCATGCAAGAGCCAGTCAGCATTTCCTTTCTGTTTAATCCTGGGGGATGGCTGCCATCACCCTGCAGCACTCACAAGTCTGGAGGGAGCACCCCCAGGCTACGAGTCCCTGTGGTGCTCCAGCAAAGTCAGACAGTGCTGCAAGAAGAGGCAAGATCTGGAGTTGACAAAGGAGTCCTTGCACAGAGATGCTCCATCCTGGGCACAGGGCACAGCTCTTCAACCTGAAGGGGCTCAGGGACTGACAGCTCTTGATGAAGTGTTGTATCAGGCAGCCAGCTGCTCCCTCCTTGACCCACCTGAATAAATGCCAAGGCACCCTCAACAATTCTTGCAAGCTATCTACCCAGAAGGACCCAGCAGAGAAGGCCACTGAATGTGGATACACACTAGAAGAAGAACTCAAGAGTCAAAATAAAATAGACAAGGGATGAAACTGAATTTTAAAGAATTCCTTTAACATATATGGGTTTGTTAAAAACTTGAGCCTTTCATAGTTCTGTTGTACAACTGAATTTTTACATGACAGGATATTGACTGCAGAAAAGCAGGACTCCTTTTTTTGCTTCCCAGACCTGTCAGATGTGTTTTCCTTTCAGCTGATGTATTCCTATTTTTTTTTTTTTTAAGTACAACCCTTTCCATTTTTTCTACTTGCACACCTCATCTTACTCTCTGTAAAATATCTGTGGTGCAGTCACTTTGCAAACAAGCAAGAAGGACACTTTTCTCACAAGCCTCAAAAAAGCATTACCCTCTCTACGCATCATACTTCCTGCAAAATCAGACTTCTATAATGAAAAACAAGAAATGCAATTCTAGATGCTGAAAGTGTTTAGGCTTTAACAGAGCCAGGCAGAGCTGCCTTCTCTGTTGTTCCTGAGCAAGACTTTCCAGCCACTCGTGATGTCAGGAGGCGCCATTCAGACAAATAACTGCAACCCACATCTCTGTGGATTTTCCTCAGCCTCCATGAAAAGACACTTTCTTTGCTGCTCCATCATGTGAATCTAATGAGTGGGGTTTTTTCGACATTGGAACTAAATCAGGAGTGCAAACACAGGCACCAGTCTGACTGTGTCTAGACCCTTCCTCCCCAAGCTCCTGTTAGCAGAGGGGCACCCAGGGCATGAAGCAGATGCCCAGCTTCCTCCAGAGAAACACCCAAAATCCTGCCCAGCAGTGTGTAACCCATTCAAAGTCAGTTCCACAAACTAGCAGGACTCCAAGCCTCAGCCTGCTGAAAAGCACAGAGGAGAGGAAAGGACTTACCCTCTCCAGAGCCCCAAAGCTGTGGAGAAGGAAGCTGCAGAAGCAGAAGCCCAAGGCTGGGAGATGACTTGGATTGTCACCAACAGTCTCCAGGTTTTTCATCCTGGAGACTGACAGATGGACAATAATTGTGTTTTACACCTCTTCTATTATGGTACATCATCCAGACCTCTTCAGGGCACCAACTTTAACCAGTGCTGAACAGCTGGCAGCTTGAAGAGGTGGAGAAAGAGTGAAGAAAGTGGTTTTCTGTCATCTTGTAGAGGTCTCTGTGAAGGGTGGCAAGGACAAGAAAAGGAGAAGACAAGAAGGAGAGAGGACAATGGCAAAAAAAGCCCAAAACAATGTCATCCTGTTCCTAAAAAGCTACCAAAATCTGGTAGCTGAGCGAGGAGACTGTAAAACTCATCAAAGAGTACAGTGAATTTCTCTGTAGCTGACTGGTTATCAGTCATAGTTTGAAGACAGTGGCTCACCAGAATCAGTCTTAGTTTTATTTGCTTTTCTGACAGGTCTTCAGGAATGTGTCCTGGTCCTCCTGCAGTTTTGCAGCATTATAGATTTGCATTATAACCTTTCAACTCTTGTTTCTCCAAGGTCAAGACAGTATTCTGTGGCCCATCATAGCCCAGAAGAAAGCCTCTGCAGAAGGAGTCTGCAGATCATTTTCATCCCCTCTTTAGCATCAGCTTGATCCAGCTGCAGGTGAGGAAGGAGACTCAGTGGCCGCTGGTGGTGTGAAATCAGCAGCCAGAGTAGCTCAGAGTAGTTCAGTGGCCAGATGGGTGGTTTGCAAAACATGAGCTGGGGATCACCGGCGCATTGGTTACACAACTCCTCATCCCACATGCCACTGTTACACCATGGGTAGTACTCTTCCTCCATGATCAAGATTTTCTTACAGTGGTCAGAAAAAAAAAATCTATTTGAGCAACATCTGTGAAGTCATACAAAAGGGTCTACAGAAACACCTACACCACTAGATCCTTTCTTTGATATTTTAATCCAGCTCGTGTGCCAATGTCAGATGAAATCAGCCCATCTCCTCCTTGGCGGGGTTACAGCCGAGCTGACAGATTATTGTTTGTGCAGCAGTGCCTGAGCCAGCCAACGGGAGCTGCAGCTGAGTGAGGAAGTGGGTAAGTGCCATGGAGGTAAACACAAGGTCAAGAAAATGGCTAGAGACAGAGTGCAAAGTGCTAAGCAGAGCAGTGACAGGCATCCAGAAGGGATTTTTCACAAGCATGCTGGCATGCTGTGCCGCACAGCTTGCTCTGCTCTGTAGGTTTCAAGCAAAAGCAGACTGTGACAAATATTTTGAGAGTGCTTTGCGGGAATCGAAGCTGCGAGATGTTGAATCTGCACTGGCAGAGCCAAGCAAAAAGTGGCGAGTGAACTTTTTCTACACAGATTGCACCACAGAATAAGTTCCCTGATTTGCAGAGACTTTTTACACTTCTTGTCATAGGCAGCCCTGCTGTGAGAAAGTTTCTGGAAACCTCTTCTGCAACACTATGGTAGCACATCTTGTTTGAATCAACTGGGGTGAAAAATAGGTCAAAAATTTTGAGTATGATTTCATATTTTCAACCTACAAGAGTTGTTGAATGCTCACTCTGGGCATCCTCTTGCAGCAGATGAGGAGAGCAGCCTGGCAGCTGCTGCGCTCAGCACGGTAGCGGTGCCGTGTTGTTCCCTTGTGGATGATTCACAAGGGCTTGGTAGGGGAAGCAGGCAATTTGTGACAGGAATTTCTTCTAATGCAGTGTGTTTAGCTAGAAACCAAAAGAGCAACCCAGGCCATTGGAAACAATTCAGATGTATGATTTTCCTTTTGAGAAGACAACAGCTTTTGCCAGCCGTATCACTGCGGGCACAGCGAGAATGTGGGAGAGAAGCCCTATTTCTCAGTATAGTGCATGTGGCTTTATTCCTACCTTTGCTCAGCTAAGTTGGGGGGAAAATGGAGGTAACTAACTTTTTATGGCATTAAAATGGGCCTCTGCTGCCTTCTAACAATATCTCCAGGAGAAGGGGAAAGTACCTGCAATCTTCCCAGTCATAAGGTGGAAGAGCAGCTTTCAAGTCCTTTTTCTGCTGTACAAGGTTTCTGGGGAGATGGGCATTTAAGAAGCTGTGTGTTGCTTTATTTAGCAGTGGGTAAGACTCACCTGCCATGACTCAAGCATCTCAAACTTGAGTTTTAGTCCTTGCCAATCACCTTTAACTCCATTTGTAGTTGACGAAGAAAAACAGGCAGAGAAAATTCATTTATTCAAAGCCTGGCCTGATAGACATGAGAGCTAAGTGGTCTTCTGTTTTGACTTCACAGAATCATGGAATAGTCTGGGTTTGTTGGGACATTAGATGTTATCTAGTTGCAACCCCCCTGCTGTGTGGAGGGACACCTTCCACTTGACCAGATTGCTCTAAACCCCATCCAACCTGGTCTTGAACACTCCCAGGGATGAGGCATTCACAGCTTCTCTGGACAACCTGTTTCAGTGCCTCACCACCTTCACAGTGTCAAATTTCTTCCGAATATCCAATCCAAATCTACCCCCTTTCATTTCAAAGCCATTGCCTCTTCCCCTACCACTCTATGTCCTTGTTCAGTGTCCCTTTCCAGCTCTCCTTTAGCCCCCTTCAGGTACTGGAAGGTGCTCTAAGGTCTCCCTGAAGCCTTCTGTTCTCCAGGCTGAACAGCCCCCACTCTCAGCCTGTCTTCTTAGGAGAGGTGCTCCTGCCCTAATCACCTTCACGGCCCCCCTCTGGACTCACTCCAACAGATCCACATCCTACTTGTGCTGAGAACCCCAGAGCTGGATGCAGCACTCCAGGTAGGGTCTCCTGGGAGTGAAGTAGAGGGGCAGAATCACGTACCTTGACCTACAATAAAATACTAATAATAGTATTTTATTAATACCATCATTACTATTATTACACAGTACTATCAAACACACAAATTTACATTTAGCTGTGAGTTTACAGGATCTTTAAGGTCCCTTCCAATCCAAACCATTCTATGATTCTATGACTTAAAACCATCTTTGTGCTTCACTTTGATAAAAGCTACATGAATTAAAAATCTGTTAGTGTCAACCTCTGCTGCTGAATTTATTTTAAAATGCCATGCCAGTGTTGTAGTCCTAATAGCAACTCAAAAATAAGTATGTTGACCTGAAAATGGGCTGGGAAAGGGACAGAAGATTGACAGTGACTTTGAAGTCTGCATGAATTATAGTCAGAATTACCAATGGCCTTTAGAATACCAGAATATTCTTGTTTGGAAGAGTTGCAGATGGAGTCAGCTGGTACCAGCACTACAAGAGGTAGGTTTCCCCCCTCTCAGATTGTTCCCTTCACCTGCTAACCTGTTATTTTAACAAAGACTTGTTTTCATCAGCCACTCTTCTGCAGGCCTTATCTTACCTACCAGCAGAGAAGTGGAGGCAAGGCAAAGAGCAGTGAAGGCAGGGCAAGGGGTAGAGAGGGAACCTTGTGGCAGGAACCAGGGATGCCAGGGTGTTGAAGAACCTTAGGAATGTGAGAGGACTTTTTGTCTTTCCATGAAGGTAGGAAGAACTGCTTTGAGGCAATGTGAGCAGAAAGGGGGTGCAAACTGAAAGTCCAGGGAGACATCAGCAAAAAGCACCAAGGAGGAGCTTAGAGACAACAGCATGGAAGTCTGTCAAAGGCCTGGAAAGACACGCACAATATCAGTGTCTGGGTCTCCAAAGATCTGTTCCAGTTAAAAGAAACAAAACCTTTTCACAAGAGTCTTCAGACCAGGGCTTCTAGTACTTACTGAGAAGCAGAGCATGTACAACTTGCACAAGAAAGAAAGAGAAATATTACACAGGAGCAGGAGAGACTTTTCAGGAGACAGCTATGTCCAGTGCCACAAACATCACCTTGACTAGGAATGGGACTCATCACCATTAGAAGTGAGACACTTACTTGGAAAGCAGCGCTTCACTGAGAGGCAGCAAGAAAGGACTTGAAGAACAGATGTACATTTGCTGAACACAGCATCTCGTGGTCAGCTGAGAGTTAGGGGATCATTTTTGGTAGAAAAGCAGAACACAGCCTTGAACATGCAAACTGTGGAAATGGTCACAGGAACAGAGGAGCAGTGCTAGGGTCACATGCCAGGTTTCTCCCAGGGAAGGGATATACTGGGACAGGGGCTTGTGAAGATAAGAACAAACCTGAATGCTCTCAGGCAGCCATCCAGGTAACCTGGGATGAAAGCCAGGGATGAGTATCCTCTGCAACTTAATAAGTGCCAGCTGAGGGTAAAAATGGGGCAATGCTTACAAAAACTATGAAAAACAAACAAACAAAAAAGAAACAGAAGAGGCTCTGTGATACCCCATGAGCTGTAACTCTGGCACATGCAGAACCTTGTGCACATTTGTAGGGATGGACTGTAGGCTCCAGAAACATTAAGCACATTAAGTGCTTGTGGAGGCAGTCCTGAGTGCTTTCAGGGAGTATTAAATCCAAGCAGACCTACGAAGGAGACATCCCAAAGACTTACAATAGGAGGAAGATGAACAGCCTCCATGGCCTGCTGACCCTTTTGCACTGTTAAAATATTCTGGCTTGAATCAGCTGCAGATCGTATTGGCCTGTCAGCCCAGGTATCCTGATACCATGAGAAATCACCATAAAAAAAGAGAACAGAAATACAGGGGATATTATCTCCCCTCACTATTGTCTTCCTTCTCAAATGTCTGCTTAGCTATTGTTCTACAGGAAGCACAACAATCAGTCCAGATCATCACTGCCTTCTTCACCAGCAAGGAGTGATTTCAGGTGACTTTTGGCCAGAGCCAGAGGGATGGTCTTGTAATTCCTGGAGCCACTGGCTTTGTGGAGAGCAGGGTGAACCCACCCACAGCGCTGGCCCACAGCAGAGCAATCCTCCCACACAGCGACTCAGGATGAAGCTAAAACCACTCTTCATTAAAGCACACCTCCCTAATCCCTGTCACGAAGGAGCAATTGCATCAAGAAGTGCCTCTTTGCTTTGCAGCAACACCCTTTGGAGAGATATGGTGCCTCGGATCTGGGTCACCTCCCCTAGCCTGTGAGGTACATCCCTGCTGTGCTGGGATACAGGAACATCCTAAAGCAACTGTTGGCACCTCTTCAGGGTCTCTTTCAGCGGCTGCAAACCCCACCCGAGCTGATGGTGCTCTCAGCACAGCAGACACCTCCTGGATGCCCCTTATTGCAGCACAGGAGCTGCAGAAGATTACTTCAAAAGGGCATTTAGCAGCAGAGCAGCCCGGGGGGCAGCTCCTGTGGTGCACAGCTTTCCCTACAATGGGCATTATCCTCACCATCACCTCTGCCACGTGGGGAGAGTCGCACAAAGCTGTGGTGCTACCGGGGTGTTCACAGGCGAGATAATCTCCCCTCCAAACAGGAAAGAGGCACATAAAGTGGGTGTAGGTGGGGGAGGATTCCAGAACACGACAAACAGGTATTCACCACTCAGCAATTACACCGCTGCTCTCCCAGGTGCCCTGCCGTTGTCTGTGGGCACATCTTCTGCCTCCCACCCAGAGCAGGTTTGAGACATTCACATCTGTCTCCCAGGGGGCATGGACAGGTGGGTGATGGGTCATCTGGGACTTCATTTTCTCTCTTTTGGTGGGTTGTGATGAGGGTAAAACATAGGGACATTATAAAAAGGCTTCTCTTGTGGAGGACAAGTTCACACCAGCACAGTGGGCGGGGAAGACATCCTGTTCTGGCTTTGAAGTGCTCAATTTCTCTTATACCCCACCAATTACACCAGCCTTTCTGGGCTACTGAGGAGATAGATTAAGGATTACATTTTAGGGGCCTTCCTCAGGTGCTGTCAGCATCATTTGTCAGCAACATACTCAGGGACATCCATCACCCTCTGCTCCCAGACAGTGCTGCTGACAGTGGGCTTCTGGCACAGCCACATCTTGTCACCCCCCTCTGCAGTCTTGGGAGAGCCATCTCCACCCTCCAGCCAGGAAACATCCTCTGGAGTATGATTCCTTGTTTTCTCCCAACAAGGAGAGCAAATGACCTCTGAAAATGATGCATTTGAGTGCCACAGAGTATGGCCCTTATAATCAGCATGGAGCAAACACTGAGTTGAGGAATAAGGAAATTATTGTGGACTAGGAAAAAGAATTATTCTTTGTATTTTCAGAGGAGGTTATTGAAACATTGAAAAAACATAGTCCAAGAAACTTCTTAAACTTCAAAATATTTCTGCAATGCATGTAAAAAACCATTAAGCTGGAGCTCCCTATTCACATTTGGGGTGATAAGTGTAGCTCCTTGACGTGTGTAGCAACCATGGCCCCAGCAGTTAAGCACAGGAAGTGAAGAAGAATACCACAGACATTTTTCTTGTGAAAACTTAACTAGTCTGCATTTTACCTGAGTAAGGGTGTGACCAATCTATAGGGGCTAAAATCTTTTTAGGGTGTAACAACCTACAACGTTCCTTCTTTCTCTGGGATAAAGGTCTTCAGTCCTCCCATGAAAATATCATCCAGGATGGAAAAGCCATTTATCAGGACACTGGTTCCAGGGAAAACCTTGCAACAGGCTGGGTGAGAGGGGGATGAGGGGCACAGTGTTGGGCTGCTACTGGGAACTGCAGTGCCATTTGCATGCAATTTCACATCCGTTAATGCAACTTTGGGAGAGATTCCAGACCTTTAATCACTCCAATTGATTGTGATTAGTAATGATTTGTTGCGGTGATTTGCACTGAATTTCCTTATAATCCAGTTTAAGTATAAATCTGCCTTGCCACTTTCTGGATAATTCAGATAGCCTGTAGGAATTGTTCCTGTGGGAGTAAAAGCCTGGATATTGTAACCCCAATTTCCATCATGAGATGCTTTTTAAATAAATCAAAACAATTGTTTTCACTCATGTCTTTGCACTGAACTGGCAAATATATCTTGCCCAGCTGCTGCAAAACTCTGAACTCATTTTTTAGAAAGCCTACTGTGACAATAAAATTGATACATAAGCTTTAAAGGAATGAGTGTCGACCAGCTTGTCATACCACAACATTCATAACACCTTCAGGGAGCTGAAGAAACAGTTAAAAGGAAAGTTAGCTGACTCATTTAGTGAGTAGCTGGTGTTACTCGTAGCAGCTTGGAAGTCAACAGATAAAAATGTTATCACAGCCAGCAGCAATATAGCCCTAACGACAACAGACAGCCTGATGTATGAAATAAGTCCAATTAACTGTCTTCAACATGGGTGCAACTTGGATTTGGCATTAATATTCCAGTAGTATGCTGGATTGACTGCTGTAGTATGCTTTAGAAGAAAAGTCTTGCATTTCCACCTCTTCTGCTGGAGAATAATTTTATTTAAAGACATACAGAGACTTTCAAGTGCTGCTCCTTTCAGGTAACTAGGCCAAATTTTTTATTCAGTCACACCAGTATAACTTCAGTTTACAGTAACTCCATTGACTTCATCAGCACAATTAAGCACTGCAACAGTTTACTTAGTCATGCTGTGGATTCTCCATCACTGGAAACCATTAAGTCACAAACTTTTGGCTTGTTTACTTGTTTATTTTCTGGAAGAAGAAAAAGAGGAAAAAAATCGCACTAGTTGAAATTAATAAGCCACCCGGCTTGCACTGCACATATATCAGATTAGAGAGTTATGTTGCCTCCCTTTGATTTCATGATGCATGAATTACAGATCTTGCTCACCTGGGAGCTTCAAGAGCTCTAGGGTGTTATGGGATGGCACAGATAGCCTTACTCCCCTGCAAGCATCTTGGTGTAACACAGCTATCTCTGTGTTGGACCATTTTGATGGGAAGGGACACACATTCATCCCAGAGACAACCCTTGTGAGGGACCTTTGAACTGACCTAGCCCTGGATGTCCTGGATTCAAATCTTTATCTCCATTCCTGTGAAAAGCCAGAGCATGCACCCTGATAGTCACAGCTTATTTGTCATGACCAAAATGCCAGCATGCATCTTCCTGTAAGTGTCTCAGCAATTAATCACCTACGTCACCTGGATTATCAGAGACCGCGAGTTATTTGTTGATTTGTTGGTTTTGGCCTCTGTGCAGTAAAATCATGTGTCACTGTCTGTGGAGGTGAGCAGGTCTAGCAAATGGTTCAGGAAAGGGTAATGTCTTTCCATAGCCCAATTAAAAATCAGGGACTGCTGCTAAAAAGGCTGTCTGAGGGAAGCCACAGAAACTACTCAAATTAGTAGCTGCTCTATCTGACCTAATTATAAGAGTCAAAGCGAGGAGAGGTGGGTTAACAGCTACATTTAATTTTTTATTGCATTTGCTTGACAGCCACCACAGTCATTTACTTCTGGGCAGCGTCATGCTGCCAGGGCAGAGGAGTGTGTTCATCCCACACCACAGTTATACCAGACCACAGCAAAGTAAGGAGATTGCACTCTAAATAGGGCAGGTTTTGAGCCCACAGCCCAAGGTGAACACTTGTGGAAGGCCCCAGGACCCTCAACTTCTTCTTTTTAACTACAGAGGGAACAAAAGAAGTAGGAGAGACTTGCCACAGGATTATAATTTCTTCCCATTTTATGCCTGATTCTGCATCCTTTCACAGCAGTAACAACTCCTCCCAGCTTGGTTACATGACGGTGACAATCTCAGGCCACAGACAGGACATAGGTGTGGTTCTCTTTCAGTGCCCCTGACCATTCCCACACACTGCAGAGGCAAGCCATGGCCATAACCCTGGAGCTACTGCCACAAGTGACCCTTTCCAGGACCAGCATGCCCTATTTGGTGCCCAGACTCATCCCATCTGGAAGGAAGGACTGATTTTCCTTCTCCAAAAGACTCTCACCCCACACCAGGTGTCACACAAAAACAGGCAGGGGCTGCATTCCCTCTGCCATCTTCTCCCTTGCCAAGCTGCCTGCCCCCTCTGCCCACCACCCTGGCACATGCCCCTGGTGCTTTTTTGCCAAGAAATTGTTTTAATGTTTGGGGTTTTGTTTGCCAAGCATTAACACAGGCTCACCTCCATATTTCTGTGCTGCTCCACCCTTTCTAGTCTTTTTAAATGCCATGCTCAACTCTTGTTTGTGTGAGGTATGTAGGAGTGCTCACCAAAGTGAGAATGGTAAAATCATGAAAAAAATAAAACAAACAAAAAATAAACCCACAAGAATTTAGCTCTTTTTTACCAGTTTAACACCATCTTCTTTCCTGAGCAATGGCTGGAGTGACCTTCTCTGCCTGGGAAGGATTGGGACAAGTAAAAAAAATAATAATTAAATGTTATAAATAACATCCAGCAACACCCCTGACACAACCACAGGTGGGACAGATTTTTCTCTGGGTTGCCTTCCCAGTTTGCCCTGTAATGTTACTGTATGGCTCAGGAAAAGCCTTCTCTGCAAGCAGGGGTGCCACACTGCACACTGCCCACCCAGTGTGCCCATTTTAGGGTTCAGCAGACCCCAGTGTGGTCACTGAGGAAGATCTCCATGCCCCAAGCCTCTCCTTTCTCCCTTTCCACATTCTCTTTTCTCCTCCTCCTTTCAGCTACAAGGCAGTGGAAGGTAAAGACAGCTTCTCTTTCCCATCGTGTCCAGGAGAAGAGGGATTAAGGTTCCTCCTTCCCCATTTACACCTGGTGAGAGGAGGGAGAAGATCTGATTTACTGGTCCCAGTGCTTTTTTCATGGCTGGATGAGAGGGAAAACTGCAGCACTCACCCCTCAGCTCTGGATGCTGGCCAGAGATGATGCTGCTGGGTCTCAAGGCACTGGGTATCCTGGAGGAGAGTAGGGATGTGCCCCTTGGCCTCCTGACCGGGTAATAGCTCCAGGTTCAGCCTCCTTGGCCACGCCCAAGTCTGTTCCTGTTACCAACACAGTGCTTTGGCAACTGAAGGAGATGTGGGGATGGCTCCAGGAGGAATAAAGAATCTCCCCCTGCACTGCAGTATGGTGGAGATACTTCAGTGGTGGTGATTAAATAGGTGAAACCTGTCTGCTTCCTACCTTGGATTCTGATTAAACACCCATTTGGAAGATGTGCTGCAGAAAACGAGACAAAGAAGAAGTTATTGCCAATGTCCACAGAGAATTGGGAATGAGCCTTGCATGGCCCCATTCAAACTCCAAATAATACTGCTGCCAAGGCAGAAAAACAAGCTTCTTTTAAAATTGTGGGAAATTTGGGGCACAAGGAGCTGCAGGAACTTCAGCTCTGAGCCTGTGGGAGTGCAGCTGGCCACGCCACGGCTCAGGGATGAGGAGGCTGTGGGCCAAGCATCAGCCAACCAAGCACACCTCCCTGGTTGTCTGTTGCCAAACTGAAACAAGCCCCCTTAAAAGCACAGGGCCTGCTCCCTCTTCTCTTATCCATCCCTTTTCTGTGATGAAAATGACCCACCGTGCAACACAGCACAGGCCAAGGCTTTGGAAAGCCATTCCTAGCCCCTTTGGTTCAGAGGCAAAATGTCAGAGTTGGGTGTTTGAGCTACAGTTTTGGTCAGTCCTATTATCATCACGTTGCAGAAAAACTGCCTGGGGTGTCAGTTAGGTTCACACCAAACCCACAGATTTCACGGTACACACGTACCCGGGCACTCAGGGCAGCCTGGGAGGAGGCACATCCCCTCCAACATCTCTCCTTGTCAGATGCACAGCCACAAAGTCTCCTCCAGTGGGGACCTGCCTACAGGGGGCCCCAGCTTGGCTTTCCAAAGAAGGGTACTGGCTTTGTCTTACATGGGAATTGGTGCTGGAATCAGTAACATCAACAGCACAGCTCCTGTGGCAGCCAGCACACAGGGTCAGGCCTTCATGGCTCCCCTGAGGGAGGTATAACCAGCAGCACTGCGCTCTGGGCAAGGAGAAGAGGCACAGCAGGAACCTAGGGGAACAGCCAAGCTTGTTTCACCAAACTTTAAAAATTATTAGGCAGGGGAAGGAGCCTCAGCTTCATTTTTCACATTTGCAAACACCCATCAGATTAGGATCCTTTCTCCATGGAGGGAGAGAATAGAAGCTGGGAAACTTAACAGTGGCTTTTAAAGCCCCTGAAGAAAGCACTTACCAAGGAGCAGGAGATGTTCCAGGCCTGGAAGAGAAGGGAAGAGGACAGTTGGCCACTGCAGAGCACTGGGAAGTCCCTCTTCTCCCTGCTGTATCCCGGCAGGACCCGTGGCAGACCCACCAGCCACGGGGGTGCCTTGAATGGCTTTAGCACCCTTCATTCCTCTCTGCCACCCTGTTAGTCCCACAGCTTGCAGTGACAGAGGAGCCAGTTTGACAGCAGCCCTGAATTCAGGCAAGCAACGCTTCACGCGCCTGGCAGCTGCTCCTGATTTTGAATCCATCGGAAACTCGGATTTACACCCTCATGACACCAGCACAATCCATGTCTGGATATTGCAGCTCACTATCGCTGCCAATCTGTTATAGCACTGCCACACTGAGGCCTGGATATCTTGTGACTGTCCTAAAACAACCTTTCTCAAAAAATAGCAATATTGAGTTGCTTTCGGGAGAGAGAGGGGCAAAACATAATTTCTAATAATTTCATTAGAACAATGTTTCCCAGGGTATTAAGCTCTATGATAACAGGGCCTTTTGAGCAGATCACACTGATAGCAACACTAGAGAAATGTTCATTTTCAACATAAAATTAGGCTAAATTTGAAAAATGCCTTATATTTTATTTTCCCCCTTTTCCTTTTATTTTCTCACTTCTCTTCTTATGACTTGTGGGGTTTTAAATCCAGCTTTATAAAATAATTTTGTACCTGCTGCTACCATATGTAAAATATATATATATATAATTGATTAAGCCCTGGCCTACGACACTGTGAGGTTTTTAGAAGCAGCTGTTGGTGTGTGTCTCCCATTCCATTCTTCCCACTGGAAAGCACTAAGCAATTATCTCCTCACCAGATGGGCTTAGGGTGAGTTCAGAGTAAAGCCTTGAGAGGTTTAAAATGGCAACTTGCTTGAGCAATCCCCTTGATTTCAGGGGGTAATCACCAACCTGAGGAACAAGATCACACCTTAGCCCTTAAATCTCAGTGGCTGTTTTGTTCACACCTTTTCCTTTAATCCAATGTGGCTGCTGTGGTGCTGAACAACAGGATCCATTCTATTTTAAAAATTATCTCAAAAGATAAGATTACCCCATCTTTGAAAACTGCCCAGCTTTGCAGAGCATCCTGGGCAGTCCAGGAGCCCATCCCAGCCAGGAGCAAGCAGCGGGCAGAGTCCAGCTCTTGACCAGGCAAAATTCCTTCGCCATCAAGAAAATAAGAATAATTCTCCAGTGAGGCCAAGGGTCAAGTGAAGCCCCAGAGGTGCTGCAGCATAGAGGGCAAGAAATCACGAGTGCCTCCTCGGGAATCCCCTGACCCCAGAAAGTCATCTCAGCTGTCCCCAGGGTGACCTGAGAGGACACACCAAGGAAAGAGGGAGTTTGCATCCCCATCCCTACCTGATCTGCATAACGCAAGTGCTAGGAGTGGCATCCCCTCAAATTTAGGTGGGCTAATGCTTGCCCGCACGGAAGGTGAGGCACTGCTTTCCCCACCACCTGGCTCCGAGGCGGTCTGGGAACGGGGCTGAGCGCCGCACTGGTCTCCCTCTCTGCCTCCCCACTTCCCCAATGAAATCTGAAACGTGGCTATTTCTGCCACCTCTGACAAACACCGTCACCTTTCGCTCCCTCCCTCGCGGGTGACAGGGTGCAGNAAAATGGGAATAAAATGCCAGGCACTGCAAAGGAGGAGAGAGGAGAGCGGGCTGTCTCTCAGACACCCCTGGGACCGCTATGCAGAAGAGGTAAAAGGTCAAGGCGAACTCCCTTCGGCTGGATGCTGTGTCCCAGTCTCTGCAGGATCACGGCTCATTGGACATTGCAAGTCCACTTTTCGTATAGAAAGAAACCAAATAAGCTTTGGATACCACACAGCCAGCAGTTACACTTCTTCAGTACATGACTTGATCAACCATCCTCACACCCTTCCTGCCACCCAGGATGGCCCTTCTAGTTTTTCTTCAGGCTCCCAACTCTTCTTTGAGTAAAATGGAGAGCACTTTATTGCACGAGTGCATCTGCAGCTTGTCACCAAAGGAATAAGGACACCCTGATACAAGCAAAGCATTGCCAGTTTCAGCCAAGAGCTCTGCTCCCATTTCAGAGTGACACCCTCCTCCCTCGACGCCAGTGCTCGCCACTTCGATCTTCCACAGGCAACACGTTCCAGAGCACAATCAAACCTATTGTGCAGCTTTAGAACAGTTTTTGCTTTAATCTACTGGAGGGAACAGCACGAGGATTTTTATATTTAATCCAATAAATCTACACTGACATCTTGTGGAGATCCTGAGACCAAAATGCCACAGCCACTGGGCAGGGTGGAATTTACACCCTTGCCATGTCCTGCTGGACACCAGCACAGAGGCAGCCAGACTTTCCAAAGCAACTGCAGCTGTGCCTGCAGTGAAAACCAGATCCTGCAGCCTCAGAAGTCATTGCTCTCAGTCCACAAACATCATTTTAAGTGATCCTCACAAGCCCAACTAAACCAAGACTATTTACTCTTAAATCCTCACTGAAAGCAATACTGTGGTCATTCTTACAGAACTTCAGGCTTCTCAAAGCACAAGCTTCTGATGAGGACTTATTTTCATGCTGAAATACTATTATCTCTCTAAGTGCTGAAAAAAAAAATGGACCTAAGTAGCACAAGGACTCCTTTGATGTTCCTCTTAATCTAAAAATATATGGGTTAAGCAAAAACTGCCTGCAGTTTCCTCCATATTCATCCCATTCATTTTAGCCTCTCTTGCCAAGTCCAAAGGGTTAAATTAAGCCACTGCCACTTTCTCCCAGTACTTTGGTAAGTGTTCAAGGAATACAAGCCTCCTGTTAGACACAGCCCACAGTAATGCTGCAGTGAAATTACTTAGCAGGGGTTAACACCCAGCACAGATACTCTCACAATCCAACCATACAATTGCTCCTCCAGCTTTTTCTTACTACCATCTAGGGAGCAAATGCTCCATCTCCTCCAAGATGGCCAGAGACCCTCTGGAATTGCTGGGGTAGCAGCAGACAGGGAGAAAATGGAGACTACTTGGACTTAACAGAAGGTGAGGGAGAAGAATTCTTCACAGCATAGTATGCAGGCTGGGGAAGCCATGACCACCATTCACAGCACTAACAACAGCCACCACTGTCTCCAGCAATGAACCTCTTAAGCCTTTGCCTGCAACTTCCCAGTAACTCAGCCATCTTCACTCAACAAAAAATCCTCCTTCTGATATGCACCTATTGTAGTCGCCTCAGAGGAAGAACTCTTATCCCAAAATTGCACATGCACAATGTTCCCCACAATTATGGCTCTGGGCCAGTCTGCTCCATCTTCTTGCTCTTCTCAGGGCAGCGTCAACCTCAGCCCCCTGCCAAAGCCAGACAACTTTCCTTTCCAGGGAGGCATGGCATTAGCAGCATATCACAAAACTTCATTCACAAAGATGGAAATAGAAGAGTGCAGAATGTAATAAATGCTATTGTACCTGGGACAGATGCTAATGCTGAGCACATTAAGTTATCACACATCACCACCTAACCAGTTACAAGAGAGGGGAAAACCAACCATCTTAAGCCCAAATGACTCCACAGTGGGAATCACTAGCTGCAGCACTGGCTCTGCTCTGAACAGCAGACAGCTTTTATCCTTTGGGATTCAAAAGAAATGGGGAAATTTTCATGCCTGAAAGTGACTAATCTGTCAGCAATGCTTAAAAATATAGCAAAGCCCACTACCCAGCAGTGTACACCCCAAAAATCCCCACACATAAAAGTCCTGCCACTTGAGCTCTCATAATTTGCCTTGAGCAGTCCCAGAAGCATCCATACATATGTGCAGCTAGGTCTGATTATTCAAATCCTGTTGCCTACTATTAGCTCTCAAATCTATATTTAAGCACCTAAGTAGGAATTACTACAGCTTTCCAAAGATCCTAAGCATCAAGAGCTCTTGTTAAGAGCTTACCCAAGTACTGACCTCCTAATGAATCTGTTTAAACGATAACATTCACCTCGTTCCCACTGCGGTGAAATTCAGTACTTCCGTGCACTCCTGAACCTCTTCCAGCAAGAGCCGAGCTTGTGACTGTCCTGTCTTTCAGATCAAAACACAGACTGCAGGCAAACACACAAGAGGAGCTATTTCTAAAATCCTGCACTGACTTCAAAGTCACCGTACCTTGTTTTAGAAAAGGCTTGAAAACAGCAGGACGCAGGCTGTGCGCTACAGTTTGGGAGAAATTTGGGAAGAACGGTATTTTTAAATCAAAACATATCTGGGCATTGAACCAAAAATTAAAACTATCATAGTACCAAATGGAGATATTTTGATATAATTCTCACTCTCTCCATTCCAAAGCCAGGAAGCCTCTAAAAATTTCTGCAAAACTTGAATCTTGCTGTTCTTACAGTCAGAAAGTTAAAAAGTTACTTTTCCTCCGCACAGCCCGAGCCTTTCCCTTTGCCAGAAGGGCAAACTCACACCCTGGAGAGATGAGCAGAACATAGCAACAATATTCTAACTCACAGAAAAAGGCCAACTCTTCCTTTTTCATTGTCTTTTGTGTATCTCTCATTTTAAAAATCAATTTGCATACAAATCCGGTGTTTTACCCTCAATCTATAACGAATTCTATATTCATCCTCCTTCCTGCTTGAGTTACAAGGAAATGTGAGAAACAGACAGGAGTGTATTTATAGGGCCAATAGTTGCCAACGTGGTTGGGGAGAACAAGGAAGAACACAATATGCAGGGCTGGAAATGCTCTGTAAATTTAAGCAAGACGGTCATTCAGAATCCTGAATTACGAGTGAGCAGTTCTGGATGAAAATTTAGCAAAGATAACAGAAGTAAAATGCATTGCAATAGTTCAATAAATATGAAGGACCATACACATTTCATTGGAATAAAGGATTATCTAGAAAATATGAAGCTGCTTCTGCAGCATCACAGGACTAGACCGAAAATGGCAGTGAACATCACATAATCTATAGGCAACAACTCTCCTTGTCAGGAATGTCCAGTCCTCTTTCTAGCCCTGCAGATGCAGGAGATAAGGTCTCAGCTCCAAGCCAAGTCATCAAAAAACTGCTTGCTCTAGTGAAACAGCATTTTATGGATTACTTAACATTCAGACCCTTTTTTAAACAATACTGATGGGAAGTTAGTCAAAAGCTTCAAAATGGATGGATGGATGGCAGGAGAGACTTTAGAATCACAGAATGGCTTGCGTTGGAGGGGACCTTAGAGATTATCTAGCTCCATCCAACCCCTCTTCCATGGGCAGGGACATCTTTCACCAGACCAGGCTGCTCCAAACTCCAACCAATCTAGGCCTTGAACACTTCCAGGGATGGGGCATCCACAGCTTCTCTGGGAAACCTGTGCCAGAGCCTCACCACTCTCAAGGCAAAGAATTTCTTCCTAACATCTAATGTCAACCATCTCTCTTACAGTTTAAAGCCACTGTTGCTGGTACCAGTCCAAACAGCAACACCTAAGGAACATCACTCCCTTGTTTTCTGTAACTCACCAGTGTTATGCTGTGCACAGATCTCGGAAATATAGAGCCTTTCACTGAGCACATGAACCAAAAAGCATACCATTCAAATCACTTTGTCATTAGCAAAAACTTTAAAATGAACCAATAAATAAAGTTAGTGAAGGTGGGGTGGGGGGGAGGGTAGGAAGGATTAATACCATCTGAACACCAGTGTGGTTCACGAATTAGCAAAATGAAAGCATTGCAAGTTTTCCAGAACAGGGAAGATGATCCAACCTGTCACGATACAGTCCAGTTATGACGGGTGCAGGAAACAGAATTAGACCTAGGATTTTGTATTGTTGAAAGACTAGTTTCAAATTTAAAAGACAATAGTTCCAATAAACTAAACTTTAAATGCACATTCTACAAAAGCCGTATTCTTCAGTTCCTTCTTTTGCTGTCAAAAGTATCTACACACACACGTAAGAAAAGATGACCTTTCAGTTTATTGTTTCAAATACAACTTTCAGGCCACATGATCATTACACACAGAATTTCCATCCATAAGAAATCATCCCCCTCAACATAATGATTCTTCATTCCAAGGGTAAATACTTTCCCAAATCTCAAATCTCTTGAAGAAGTTCCTTCTTTTCCTCAAAATAATTCTGAAACCACTCAATATGCTCAACCTTCTGCTTAACACTGAGGTATGGGTTTTTCGAAAGCCCACAGATGACTAGTTCCATGAAGTGGCGGATAGGTCCTTCCTTGGGAAAGCCTTCGAGGTGTTTCTCCAGAAAGATGTGTTCATGAAATTCAGCATCATCCTCCATCCCTAACAGAAAGACAAAGCAAAAAAGACAAAGTTGTTATCATAATGTAACAGCAAGTTTAACAAAGTAAAAAATAATATAGTTTGAAAATAATCTTAAATTAGTAAAATTAATGGTTCTGCTCACATTTCTAAGAATATGTAATATTTAAATTTACTTTCTGGCTTGAAATCTTGATAAAAGCCTGATGCTGGGGTGGAAGTAGGAGGAATAATTATAACCATAAATCAATCTTCTTGCTGAAATTCTGTTTGTTCAAAACTAGAAAATTTTGATTCATCATTGGTACCACCTTTTAGATTGCAGGCACTTTCTTCATAAATTTTTAAAGAGAACACTGCCTAAATTCTGCAGAGGATTAAAGAATACAAACTAGTCTTGAACAAATAAGGCAACCTCATAAAGTATCAAGTACTGAACAGCTAACAAACACATGTCCATTCCAAGTCATGCTTTTAACATCCTATTGCTATCAAATGGGCACAGAAATTTGTTTTTCCGACATTTTCTGAATCTGTGAGTGTATGATGATGTAAAAGTATCGTGTATCTCACCAGCTGCTTTTAAATAAAGGCCATCACCAAAGATGATGCATCCAAAAGCCTCCACAGGACATGGGACAAGGAATTATTGGAGACAGGGTAAACTTTTGCTCCTGGTGCTGTGAGTAATTTTGCTGTTGTTCATACTATGATGGTAGAGATAAAGACTCAGAACACAAATTTCTACATACAGAAAAAAGGCTGCTTTTGCCATTCCTAATTCTAAGGAGAAAAAAAAAAGGCAATCTGGAATTTGTAATGGAAGATTTTTTTTCAGGTAGATATACATGAAAATTTTTATTTGATCCCGATTTGCTTGCACACTTACATAAAATGTTATTAGAGAAAAATATTGCACCACTTCAAGATGACAAAAATGAGAAGCCTATACCACACGTGAGTATGGTGTAAATGTTTTTCTAAGCTCGCTAGTTATGTTTTACTATATTATTTGATAAAATTAAATTAGGAGTATTAAAACTGAGGTAATTAAGCCACTTAAGCTCTAGGCTTCCCTCTTAGGTAGAGCTTTTACAGTTTCAGAAGAAATGATGCACATCTCTGGGATGGAGAAGTCACTCAAACAGCATTTGTTAAGTCTGCATTTTTTCTTGCTTTAAGCTTAAGGTACTGCAATATCTGAAGGAGCTGAGAAATACCTACATTTTTCCTAGAAATGTGTGAGTGCATCAATGCCACAGTTGCACATCACATTTATCTCCACTGTTCTTGAAAAAAGAAAGCACGTTTCCTTCTTCAGAACCTCTCTCCTTGATCCTTTATGTTGAAAGTTAAAATAAAAAAACCAGGTAATGTCAGCTTCAGAAAGTGTACGTGCTTGGAAAGCTATGTCCACAGACAGAAGCAGTGATGATCCTTTCACTATGCTGGCTTTCCCCCACTAAGAGGAGGTAGAATCTTACTGTACCTGGATGCTACTGGTTGCTTTTTCCAATTAACAACCTTTCCAGATTTCCATACTTTCGGTGATCTCAAAAATCCAAGAGAACTAAACCAAACCAACTCACTACTGAAAGAATCTGAATAATGCTGATAGTAAAATTTGGCCTTCTGGATGCTCTTCTTCTGGGCATAGATACAGAGTATCTGGAGAGATTGTGTCTAATAAATAATTTCACCAATTTTCATCTTTAACCCAAAATAAGCAGGTCAGAAAAAAAAAATTACATTATGTATTCTGCTCTCCCATTTGTCAAAGACTGTACATGGTTTGGCGATGAAGTGTGAAGTCCAAACATTTCAGTTAGACCACATATTTCAGTCCTCAAAAAAGTAAAGTGTGCATCACAGAAAAGGAGACCACAACTGTCCAAAGCATCACAGGGTGAAGCCTCTGGTGGGAACAGATTAGATGAGACGACTCCTCTCACCCCTAGCAAGCCCTGACTCCTGCTCCAAGCCTGTCCCTCATCCTCTCTTGCATTGTCCTCAAGAAACGTAATTTGAAAGCATATGCATGGCAGAAGGTGAAAGTAGAGAATTTTCTTTTTCAACATCAAAACAAGAAGACATTTACTCTCATATTCTATTTCCAACCCTCCACATGCTACAAAACAGAAAGGCTAGGAAATTTCTCCAGCTAAAACAGCAATCCTTCCAAGACATGACCAACCTTGTCTTAAAGACGTCAATCCAAACACAGATTATAATGAGTGTTGCTGACATGCTATAAAGACGACTGAGTATTCAAATGTAGTGAAAAAATGTCTCTGTCCATGGCAGAGGGTTTGGACTAAATGATATTTAAAGGTCCCTTTCAACACAAAGTATTCTATCCTTTTAGGATTTCTAGAATTACATCAATCCTGCTCTTCAGTAGGTCTCTAGAACAGACCCAGAGCTAGTAAAGAAACCCTGACACAATGGTTGTGTAACTCTGCAACTCTCTTGGCAACATGATCCAACACTTCTCTGCTGGGAACAGCAGCTCAGCTAACCAGCAACTAGAACAGGACTTGGTGAACTTCTGAGGAATTAATTTTCTGAGACCTTCCTACTCCTTGTGCAGTAACAATCTCGGGCCCACCAAAAGCATTTGCTCCTTGGAATGAGGTGCTAAGGCAAATTCCCACCTATAATCTGCTCTGTCCTTTGTAGCTTTTTGAGTCATTATGGCATAAATGCACAAAAATAATAAATGAGGCAAAAATAAATGTCTTTCCCAACTTTTTGCCATGGCAATCATGAAGCAGCATTAAAGCCATTTAGAATCAGGAGAGGCAAGCAGAAAGAAGGAGGAGTGAGAACGGTGTTATGGCAAGCTAAACTGGTAAAAATTAATCAGAGGCTGGAGAGATGGGGAGGAAAAAAAAGGTAATTTTCTGCCTAACAGTGACTTCAACTGCCTTGGACAAGGGAAAGGGCATGCAGGTAAGAGCAAACAACAGGGCAGTAAGGTGTGGGGGGGAAGACTGCTGCTGGCCACTGTAGCAAGCCAGTATGTCTAGCCACATCTTCAGATGTTCTCACCAAAATCATTTCAAAAATCATGACCTCGCCCTGGTGCCACAAAGCACAGCACAGTGCCTTGGTGAAGCACTCTAACGAGAACACCAGAGATGCTCTGGAGCCAAGAAAAAGAGTTACAAGAGGTTGTCTCTCTTTTTTGTACTTGGTTTAAAACTTTAAAGGCTTTCATACTGCTAGAAGTTGAGTATACGTGCTTCCTCAACAGAAAATTTAATTGCACTTACATTTTTAAAGCCATATGTTTTTGGCATGGAAGAATAATCACAGCTTTCTGGATACAGAACAAGCTGAAGTAATCTCGTCTTACTGAGGGAAATTGCTGTTACAAAACTGCAAAATTAACAGCAGAAAGGGGCATCGTCCTTTTGCAGAGAAACTGAACTCACAGCATGTTGATATACTTGGAGTGAGGTTCTCAACCTTTTAACTGTGCTTTGAGACACCTGAGGTGATCAACAGCCTGCGGCTGGCAGTCTGATAGGACGGAACTTACTGACTTGGTATTTCAACCTGAGAGGTGACAGGTTTTGGAAGGCTCCACTGGAATTTTCCACATGACTAGTCTTTGTGGACAAATCAATAAAGATTCTTGTTGTAACTATATGTAAAGACTCTTTGTCCGCCGCCCGCCCCATCCCAGACAGCGCGGTTCCAGCCGCACGGCTGCGACAGGGAAACCATGGCCCGCCAAAGACACTTTGTCAACCGACAGCCCCAGACAGCAGGGTTCCAGCCACATTACAACAACACAAAAACCATTGGCCACCGTGGTTTTAAGCTTGCAAAAACATGACTAGAGTATACTTGGATTTCTACATGATGGAACAGATCAATTCTGGGAGCAGTGATTAAATTCTGTGAAGAAACTGCCAAATAAGATGAGAATAAACATTAAGAAACAATGAAGCACATTATTCAATTTGCAACGCAGTACAGGACAGATTTTCAAAGACTCCCAACTTCAGATACTAACCTGTTTTGCTCTCAGTGACTGAATCATTACAAAGCAGTTCTGTTTGATGTCTTTTAAGTCTTTAAAAAAACCCCAAAACCCACAGCCAAGCTCTCCCTGAAGTTATGAAGTCCCCTTTCCTATACTGCACACTTTGTGTAGTTGTTCTTCACTTCCTTAACATTCACTCTCTCTGCTGGCATAACTTCACACGGAGCATTTTTTTTATGGTAATAAAAGAAAATACTGTGCACAAAGATGCCTAATTAACATAGATGCCCAGGGTGAGTGAATATTGTGACTGTTTATTCTTATGAAACAGACAGAACAAAGGGAGCAAACAACTATTTAACACTTGGCCTGCCCAGATATAGAACTGGCAGATAGAGCTGTTTGGAATCTGGCAAGACATTTGGTCCAAAAGCCACACCAAAGAATCAGCATTATAAAACACACAGGACAGCTTTAAGATTCCCCAACTTCTGCTGGGAGCATAATTTAAAGAAGTTGCAGAGTAAAAAGTATTATGTAAGAGACTTGAACAGCCTTTTGGTGTTAAACACATCATGGAGGGAGAGAGGGAGTCATCTCCTTTTGGCAGCAGCTAGTCCTCAGATCAGCCAAACCACCTGCAAGACTTCACCTGAAGAGTGCCAGAATGAGTTCATCTGAAGCATCTCTGATCTGGGACAGTCGGGAAGTTATGTTTGTTTACTATCAAAAGCATGACTCACGGCTGAAACACGATGTTAAAACAGTCAAAGGTCAAACATACTCTAATTTTCAGAAAAGATAAATTGAGACAGAAAATGAAAGCTCACTGTGCACATACCAACTTCATTGTCAATTGGGAACTCCCACAGTATTCCTTCTTTTGTCCACTGGATCATCTCCTCAAAACCATTTCGGGGAGGCTGTGCAGTTACTGCTGCAACCTCCTTCGCAAACTCCAGATCCCAAATTGTTGGTGAAGATACTAAAAAAGAGATTTAGTAAAGATCTGTCAGCAACCAAAGACTTCTCACTAGCTAAGACAAAGTCCTTTAACATCAATCTTTACAGAGACTAATACTTTCAGCTGTGCACATTTTTCTACCTTAGATACCAGCATCACC
The DNA here is from genome assembly GCA_013399915.1 of Illadopsis cleaveri. NCBI lineage: Eukaryota > Metazoa > Chordata > Aves > Passeriformes > Timaliidae > Illadopsis > Illadopsis cleaveri. The sequence goes on along the minus strand of VXBB01004879.1, from coordinate 16,945 downwards.
TTTCTCAAATGAGAATCCTCTGTTGACATGGAAGTTCATTAAGTTCTCAAATGTCTGATCAAAAGATATTCTGAACTCCTAGGGGAATATTTATTTTTATGTCTTTCACATAAAGAAACAATTTAATTTTTCCACAATTCTTCTTCGGTTTTGTCTTTCATAAAATGTGGATACAACAATTTCTGAACTTGACTGGTGCACTGTGCTAAAGGAACCTTGCTTCTACAGGAGTTTTCAGGTTCTTCATAACTACATTCTCCTTCAGGGAAACAACTCAAATTTACAAGGGATGGCAACTCCTTCCCCAGTGCTCCTAAGTGTCCCAGTTTTTGTCTCTGGGGCTGAGAAACCATGATTTGATACTCTTTTCACAAAGCGAAACAGTTTCTTTAGGGATGTATCTTTCCTGATGCTTTTTTTTTCTTTTTTTAAATCAAAGTGCGCTCATATTGCAGCAGATACTGTTCTTAAGGAGTTCCTGTCCCTCCACCCAGGAGAACTGGTCAGGAGCCCAGACTGAACCGCTTTGCTGAACTGAAGGGAACAAGCTGTTACCACAGGACAGGGAGGGACCTCTGGGAGTGCCCTGGGCTGCTGTCGAGTGCTGGCCTAAGCTGCATTTCCCTTTGTTTCCCTGCCTCCCTCTGGTATCAATTCATTCTAAGCTCCTCAGAACACAGATCTTCATGTGAACTCAAATGTTACCGTCCACTTGAAGTGGATCATAGCCAATAACCTATTATTCTACTACTCCTGAGTGTAAGCACTTGGGGCCAAGATATAATTTCATCTTTGGCTCAGTGGCTTACAATTCAACTGAATTAAAAAAGGAGAAAAATCCTCCCTCCGCCTCCTTTAAGACAAAACACAATGAAAGGGCAAACAGTAGTTTTACATACAGAAAGTGTTTTCAGGGTTTTTTTGTGTTAAATCAGAATATAATTATTCAAATTATTCCTTTAGAGGAAATTTCCAGAACTATATTACCAGGGTGACTCCTTTGATTTGAGGGCTGGAGGCAGGAATAAAATACAGCTACAAGACAACATAAGAAACCATACCAGAATGAAATTATTGTTCACATCATAAAGAAACTAATAAATCCTCTAATAGAGGAAAGCAGAACTTCATTCGTCAAGCTTGCAGTAGAGGTGATAATTTCACCTCATGAAACAGAAAATAATACTGACATTTTACATTAACACTTATGAAGAGTATTTTCAGGATGGCAATTACCTTTCCAGTTAACATTCAGGTTTTCAAAGTCAATACTCAATACTTAAAACAAAATTTGCTTTTCTGTTACATATAAACAAATTTTAACCCATTATTTCCTTTAATATGAACCAAGACAGTGAAAACAAATGAATCAAGGTATCAAGTATCACACTGGTATTTCCCGAGATTAACGCCCAAAAAAATGTTTGTCATCAGGCTTAGTCAGTAAGCCAAGTAATCAGCTTCCTGGTCTAGAACATACTGTAGATTTCCTCAAGGCTACCTGGAATCAATCAAGGAAACACCACACAAAAAGCTGAAAGAAGCTTGCTTCTTAACATCTAATTACAAATACAATGAAGTCCACTTGCTCTCTTAGACAATTTGTACACATTCCAATTTTATTTTTAAAAAAAAGTCCATCTCAACTTTTACCTGGGGTGACTGCCATGAGCCATTGTGTCTGCGTTCTGTTCATGCAAAAAAGAAATCTTATACTCTCACCATTTTACCTGAGTAAATTTGATTCAATTCAAAGTCCGTTTTCTTGAACACTGCTTTTGTTAAGACAGCTAAAAACAAACACTACATCATTCATTATGATTTTATTTGTAAAATTTTAAGGATATTGACAGTCTTAAAAACCAGCAAACTGAATCCCATTCTAATGAACAACTTTCATAGAGGTGACTGTATTCACAAAGTTCACAGCTGCTTGAAAATATGCGAATGGCACTATTTGACATTTTAGTAAAAAAATTAAGTAATCAAATTAATATCTCCCTGCAGTTTCAAGTGTTTTAAAAAAAGAAAAAAGATAAAAAGCTACTCAGCTAGAATCTGGCAAAAACTTAACAGTTCTACTCTTGAAAGAGAAACAAATACTCATCATTTTATGAGATTTTAGAGAGGAGTACTACTGCTGCTGCTGCTGCTGCTAGCTTTACATAAAGTTCTAAGTCACTACATCGGAATAAAGTCTGCTTTCGAAAAGGGCCTCAGAATAGGTGAGGGAAAACAGCATATTAAAGATGAATGCTAACAATGCAGTCTCACTGTTCACAAAGGAAAGTGAGGGACAGAGTTCTTTACATGACGTGCCCATACTCACAGTCTCTTGGCCAAACCCAGCCTGTACTAAAGCCAAGTCTTCCTGAGTGACAGCAATCCCTTTTAGGCAGCATTAGGACTGTTCCCACAGAGCTGTGCCATTCAATGAATATGAAGGTGGGTCACACCTGTTTTGACTTCAGTTTTGGTATCTTTTATCTCACGTGAGTTTTGGCATGTATATTTAGTGGATAATTGGTTGGATGGTCACATCCAGATGGTCCAGGGCTCATGGACCATTGCAGGGATCTATCCAGACCATGCATTCAATGGTCAAGAGCTCAATGTCTGGGTAGAGATCAGTGACAAAACTCAGGTGTTGCTCAGGAATCCATTTTAGACCACTATTGTTCAGTGTCTTCATCAACACCACAGAGACAGTGGGGTTGAGTGCACCCTCAGCACATTTGCAGGTGACACCAAGCTGAGTGGTGTAGTTGACACACGTGAAGGACAGGATGCCATCCAGAGGGACTGGGACAAACTCAAGGAAGTGGCCTCATGGAAACCTCATGAGGTTCAACAGGGCCAAGTGCAAGGTGCTGCACCTGGCTTGGGGCAACCTCCAGCATCTGCACAGACTGGGGTATGAATGGAGAGAGAATGGTCCTGCCAAGAAGGATTTAGGAATACTGGTGGATTAAAAACAGGACATGTGCCAGCAATGTGCATTCACAGCCCAGAAAGCCAACTAGAATCAGAAAACAAAGTGTGGCCAACAGGTTGAGAGAGGAGATTCTTCCCCTCTGCTCTCATGAAACCCCATCTGGAATGCTGCAACCAGCTCTGGGGTCCTCAGCAAAGGAGGGACATACAACATGTCCAGAGGAAGGCCATGAAGATGATTAGAGGGATGGAACATCCCCCCTAAGAGAGAGCTGGGGTTGCTCCTTGTGGAGAACAGAAGGCTTCGGGCTGACTTTATTCAATCTTTACAATACTTCAGGAGAGCTTGTAAGAAAGATGAAGACAATATTTTGTAGGGCCCACTGCAAGAGGACAAGTGGTTTCAAACCAGAAGAGGGCAGATTCAGACTAGACAAAAGGAATGAATTTTTTCAAATGAGGGTGGTAACATACTGGAACAGGTTGTCCAGAGGAGAGGTAGGTGCCCCATCTCCGGAAATATTCAAGGTCAGGTTAGGTGGGGTTCTGAGCAACCTGATCTAGTGAAGAGGCACCTGTTCATTGCAAGGGAGGTTGGAACCAGATAACCTCTAAAGATCCCTTCCAACCCAAACTTTCTACGCTTCTAAACATATATGAAGAACTTCACAATAGGTGAAGCAAGGTGTCATTTGTCAGCTGCCAATGGGATCTTTCCAGGTCCATCTGGAACACCAAACAAAAGAAGGCCCCACAGCAATCCAGTGTGTAGTCTTGGGTTCCTACTACCCTGCTTATGCTTAGCCACCAGCAGGGCATGCTTGTTTCCTTGGGATCACAGCCTCACATTTCCTTGCAACTTGACCAAATAAACTGGAGCAAACACACCCATCCTCCAGAACAGCTTTACACTCACAGAACTAAGACTGACCTTTGTGACAAAAAGCCTGTTATACCCTTCAAGTTCACTAACAGAGTGCCCTGATTAGCACAGAAAACATTTAATTACACTGCATGGAAGTTTCACTCTGTAAAAATCAGAGCTACATCAAAGTAGTCATTTCTTTTATCAGGCTGAATGCAGAAAGTGAACAGGTCATGTCTCCTCACAAAAACAAATCTCTTGATATTCTACAAATGCAGAACTTAGCCTCACTGCATTTTTCATTACTGAATTTCCACTAACCTGTTTTCAGTGCGTGCTCTGGTTCTGTAGAAGCTTTAGTGAATATATTAAGCCTCTTTCCTACTTTGAGACTTCTATAAACAAAAAAAGAAAACCGATATTTAGTATTTCACAACACCTTACAACATTGCCAGATAACAAATTAAAAAAAGCACAAAATATTTTCATGAACTAACAGATCTCTGGAGACAAAAAAAAAAAGATAGTGACTCTCACTAAATCTTCAGGCTTCTAATCGGAGAGTGTTTATGGCTTTCCTATTTGTCTGCAACAGAGCTTCTCAAAACATTTCCATGTGAAAGAACAAGCATAAATCAAGCACTGTATTTGCAGTCAATTTTAACTGGAATATTTAGGAATCTGAACAAAGGTAAACAGTATCAAACCACAGTACTTAAGTGATTTTACAAAGTTGTGACTATCTGAAGACTTGGATTTTTTCCCTGAAAAAAAAAATATTGCACAATTCAGGAATAGAAAAGGCAACAGCTAAATCAAATAATTCCTGCTTTATGACATAAATAACCCTTTTGGAAGATTACATAGCCATCTTCTCTGCCATACAGGAAATAGTCAGAGTATATCCGTATCATATATTTTCAATAGCATGACCGTGATGCTCACTTTCCTGAATATAAAAATATTTCACTCTGACCATCTATTTTCAATCACATTTATCATTACTGTAAGCTTATACTAAAAAAAAAATAAAATAAAAGAGTTCAACAAGTAATCAAATTCTTATAAATGAAAACAAAAAAACCCCAATATCTTTAGAATCAATTATGGTTTTAATCATATTATCTTCCAGGTTTCCACAGAAATTGTAACAGTTCCTTCATTTTGTTACTACATATCCACTGCTGCCCAGTCAAGATTTACCCTTTCTGACCTCAAAATTCTACCCTTCTGGATTTACTGGAGATTTCTAATGGCCTCAACTACTTCTGCAAACCTGCTCTTGTCATATCACTTTTTTGTGATGAAACTAACCTGGATCTATTTCAGCACAGAACAATCTAGTTACAGAGCCTTAAAAGAATGTTGATTCAGGATTATATTTTTCTATCTGTGTGTTACTCCCAATGACATTGGCCAAAGATATGTGCATGTCTTGGAAGAACATTTATTTTAAAACTACGAGTTTAAATTACTATAAAGCAATATCATTCATTTCATTGCAATGTACTAACTCGACTTAAACTGAGGTATTCCTCCTAATGCATTCTTTTCCTACTATCAGTTGATAAGCAAATCATTAGATTTTCAGGCACGCAGGAGGGACTTAGGCCTGAAACTGGAGACAGTTTACTCACTACATGGATTTTAAAATCTATTTTAATGTGCTGTTTCTGAAGTTATATACCTAGCACAGTTTTATCACACACAGAATACTGTACATCTACTCACCCATGAACTCATGCTTTTCTTTTCCTTTGTTATCCAAATTCTGTCTTCACTATGATCTATCTAAACACAAATGATTCCCTCAATTTTCAGGGCCTACCACCCAAAAAACAGGGATTACTTTGCAAAGTAAATTAACTACAAGAGAAGTTAATCTTACTAAAAACTGCTAAGGAAAGAATTCATCGAGAAGGAATGCAATCATGAGCTGCCATGGGAAAATCCAAAGACTACAGGCAAGAAAAGCACAGCTTACAGGAGTAAACCAAAAATGTAACAGCACTCCTTAATTCACTAAAAATAGAGTGGCCACATAATACAGCAGCAAAATAAACTTAAGGAATACCCTGAAATCACATGTAAATTATAACGTTAATTTCACCGACAATTATAACATCACAGATAATAAAGAAATAGATTACAGAAAGAGGTAGTAATAAATAAATAAATAAATAAATAAATAAATGAACCAACTTTAATATCTCTTTAAAATCCCAACAGAATGGATGAAACTTTTCTAAACACAGAACATTATCAAGTTTTGTAGAGGAAGAAAGCAAGTTTTCAAAACTTCCATTTCCAAAGAAGTTGGAAAAATTGTACTATGCATAAGTGAAAATAATTTAAACTAGCTAAAACAAGCACAATTACATTTCAGCACCAAGTATGTTTAATTATCTAAAATGCAATATTAAAAAAATGCACATTATTGTTAGCTGGTTGCCATTTATGACCGTGTTCTCACAATTTATTTCAATGCTAACAGTACTTTTCTTGAAAAATATTTAAGTAATTTTTTTAAGCTCTGAAGTACTGCAATATTAATAAGTACAAGTAAATTTAAAATATTATCCACTACTAACTGCATACTCCTTGCATTGGAAGTGAACACATCAGAAATACCTTTTGGAGTCCACAGACTGAGCCGATGATCTTTCACGCCTTAATCTTTGACCATCCTCATCCAGTTGCAAGGAAATGCGACCAGATATCCTCACACCCCTCTGGGCTGGGGACTTCTTTTTAATTGTCATTTCTGAAATAACGTTGCTGAAATGAAAAACATGAAATGTAAAAACTCAACGAACGGACAAAGCAAGGAAGCTTGTCATATGGATTAACTAGAAACTCTATTCTCAATTGGCTTCTATGAGACAGAATTATGCATTCCTCAGAAAATATACCCATCTTCAATCCATCAAACATTCAAGTCTGCTGTTTTAAACCATTTGTTACATTCTGCATATGAAAAGTGCTACTTTAGCCTACTAAATCTACAATTAATGCTTTCTTTTATTTTTCAACTAAAAAAAAGTCACATATCTGTAGGTTCAAATAGGGAGGTAAAAATCACCATTTTTTTGGACAGGAACCAACAGCGCCTAGGGACAGAGCTGTGCCGCTGCAGACCAAAAGGAAGCTTGCCTTCACACATCAGCTGACATGGGCCAATCATGCCACCCTAATAAGTAGGTCACCTTTCCTGATCCACTGCAATCTGTTGCATTGCATAATCATATTACAGCATTAACAGGCCACATCTTCCTTCGTCATTCTGCAGCGAAAATCATATGTGAAGAGCAAATGCTCTGATCTCCTCCAGCACCGTTTGCAGCTGGTTCTGATCGCACAGGGCAAAGCACAGCCCCTTTCTGGCCCTGCCTGTCAGCTCCCTTCACTGCCAACCCCACTGGCTGGGAAAGGCCAAGCTGGTAACTCTTCTCACAGCCTCCTCTCCACCCAACCACCTCCAGTCACACACAGTCATTCCAAACTGCAGAGCCCAAGTTCTAAGACATAAATACGGTCTCAAAAAATAAAAAATAGGCCAAGTCACAAATACTGCATTATCCATTTTATGAAAACCTGAATGAAATTCAAACTATGCTTTTGGCAGCTTAAGTCAAAAGAGATTTTACCGACAAGAAAGAAATACTTCTGGAAAATTGTAAAAGCTAATTGCCACAGAAACACAGCATGATTTCTCTTCAGTCTTAGATGTGGTTTCAAATGGTAGAACAAGAATAGAACAGCTCTTCCAGTACCTACTCTGAAACAAAGGCATCTGAAAACAAGTTTGAAATAATTTAAATTTAATTTTAAATAAAAAGCAATCTCAGATTAGCTGCATATCTCACATTAGAAATTACTCTGTGAAGTGGCTACTGGCATTAGTGAGCTGGTGTTGGGCCAGAGGCTTGACACACTTATGAGGGTCAAAGGGACATAATTCCTAAGGTCAGCCACACACAGTCCAGCCCAACAGCTTGACTCAGCTGTGACCTAAAAGGCTGGTATGGTCCCGTGCTTCAGGGGACTTAGGATTGCTCAGAGAAGCTCTCTTCCCTGACTTACTTGTGGTTTTGCTCTGTAGATGTGGAAAGACTACACTACTGAGCTATTAGAACACAAAGTCAATGGTATCAGTGCCTCACTAAGAAACCCTAATGTCACTCCACCAATGTCACAGTATATGAACATTTCTAGCAACATTCATCACTCCACCAAGCAAAGTGCTACCAAAACTAGAACTACACAGATTTTTTTAATGCCTTTTGAAATAAAAAAAAATTGGTTAAAAAAGTCACATTCCAATACCAGTGTACCCACGCTAGATATTTTAGTAGTTAGATATATTACCTCATGTTCCAATACAACATTAAAAAACAAAGTTCCTACATACACCTGCCTTCCAGAGATGGGGAAGTGGTAGGACTTTTGTAACAATCACATACTCTCTTTCCTGATTATCAGCCGATAATTATAATACTTAAAATGGAGACCCAAGGAGCTTTGGATTTATTCCAGCCAAAGCTCTGAATTACTTTTCTTGTTCACCCAAAACAGGAGCTGAAATTGTAGGGTGGCAGATTTCATTTTGGTACAGGGCTGTTGTGATTTCCATTGAGTGAAACTTCAGCTCACGCTGAGGAAAATAAATTCCTGTATCGTTAATATTTTCCCCTCCTAGTGAATGCCCTGTCTTCGTGCTTTCTACAAGGCGATGAGATGACTGCATGCAACAGTGACCTCTAGAGGTCTTGCCACAATCCTGGTAAAAAAAATTTGTACAAAAGATCTGGACAACATATAAGTCATTACATAATATAAATCAATGGCAGTATTCAGTTTTTTGCAGTTCAGCACCATGTATCTCTACTGCTTGTGAAAGTATCTTGCTTTTAAATATTGTAAATAACTGAGGAATACATATTGGCTTTTAAAATGTGTCACCATATTGAAAGCAAAATCTTTACAGAAAAGAAGGGAAAGTTAAATTGCATGTATTCTCTTACTGTCAAATAAAACTCAACACAAAATAAAAACATACGAACAAAAGTGAATGTTTTCTAATCTATTAAAAACACCTTCATGCATTATGTGGACTGAGGTATCATGGAACATAAATCACACAAAATCAAGTCTGAGGGCTGCTGGGCTTTGTAAAATCAACATTTTTAAACACTAGTCAGAAACCTGAAAGTGCTGTATTTATCTCAAAGAACTAAGACGTCAGTACTAACTCTTAAAGACTACTATAACCAAGATTTTGTCATGAAAATAAGCATACATTGCTGGTCCTTCTTGAAAACTCACCCACTGATAAAGAGTTTCTGTTACCTAACTCTTAGGGAAGAAAACTAAAACTTTTCAGCAAATGGCGGCAGAGGAGGAGTGTATTTGCTGGGAGAAACAAGCTAGGTCACAAAGCTGCCTCAGGGAATAGAACTTGCCAACTCAGAGCACAGCAAGCCAGCCATGACATTCTAAAAAGGCTGGTTCTAGTTGAGGAAAATACATTTTTCTAACCATAGTGCTTCATCCACAAGCACATAGTAAAATATTGTAACATCACATCTTAACCCACCAATCAAAAATACAGAAGCACTATATAGCTGCAGCTTTTAAATTTCTGAACAATTTAAACTTCTTTCAAGAGAAAAAAAACATTTTTGCTTTGACTACGACTTCCTTAGCCACCGTCTTTCTCCCACTGCAGCCAGAGCTGGGTCAGTGCTTGAGGGAAAGTGCCACAGGCAATGAGAGAGAGAGAGCCTGCGATGCCAACAGGCAGAGAAACCACACCCAGACAAGAGCATGTGCACCCCAAGGAAGGGAGACTGGCACATTCCAGGTTGGGCACTGCACGTATAAGCTCACTCAGTATCTCTGTGGTCCTCCAACATCTTGGCTACGCAAGAAGGTTTGAAGTACATTTAAGTTGGTCACTCACAGCCCATACCACTAATAAGACATTCATGCACTCTGCTCTTCTAAAGAACCCAGTGACAGAGAGGGAACAGGCTCCCTGGTAATTAACGGTTTAATGAATATATGCTCTATATAAACAGTCCTAATATCTGAAGAAAATATATTTTGCTTAACTTTGTTATTCACTGAGCATTGTACACCCCAGTCTGTGCAATCATTTAACTCAACCTGTTTGCAAGCATCTGTCTCTTTCTTCCTTAATTTCCACTCAGGCAGACAACAGACACAGACACCACTAGCTATGTTTGCAGAACACTGATAATCATTCCAGCAGATCCTTTACTGATACCTACAAGTAGAAACACGTGTAAACCTACAAACGAGAACAGATGGGTCCAGCTTAGATCCTCAGTTGGGGCAAAATCATTTTCACAGAATAAAACTAAGATAAGCAGCTTGCAGTTAGCACTGCAAACAGACAAAAAGAAAGGTTTCACACTCGTATTTTGGTAAAGATCCAATTTTCTGTTTGGTTCAGCATTTCACCTGGATTTAATGCCTTATTTTTTGAGTAGTTATTTGAATCCTAGCTGAAAAAAAAAATAGGAAAAAAAATTGTCTTTTTAACCATCATCCAAAAGAGCCGTATGCACAACTGTTTGAGTTTCCAAACAAATGTTTCTCATCTGTTTGAAACCCACACTGGAAACAAGAGTTAAGCCAAGAGATGAGTTTCATGCGTTGACTGGAAAGTTTTGAAAGGAAGGGTGGGGCTATAAACAGAGCTGCTCTAGTTCAGTTCTGCAGAGCTGTCATGAAAATTCACCAGGCCAGACAGAACGTCTGAAAAGTCTACAAATCCATCCATTGTGTGAGAATTTTGGAAGCTTGTGGCAAAAAACCCCTCCAAACTCACAGAACGGGCTGTTATTTTGCTAGCTTGTCCAAGAAAGCAATGATCCTGGGCATGAAAGCCATTCTGTTTCTGCAAAACCACTTAAGTAAGAGGATGGCAAAATTTAGAGAGTTTGGTATAACCAGATCAATAACGTTACTAATATTCATTAATCCTAAGGATAAATTGTCCAAAGGCATCTTTTAGTGCCACCTTTCCAACACAGAAGGCAGTCACCTTCAGGATGACATTGCAAAATCAGCATTTCTAACATAATTGAGAAAAACAATCAGTACACAGACCGTATGTTAATAGTTCCCCCCTTCTTCTGTTTATCTGTGGTTTCTTCATGTCTTCTTAGCTGTGCAAGGAGCTCTGATTCTGTCTGTTTCTTGTTGCGTGGAAGGGAAGATGCAACTGCAGAAGCAGCCTTCACCAGTTCTGGATTTAAAGGCTTGCCTCTGTAAACAACGACACAAGAGATACAAAATCAAACAAAAAAAGCCATTAATATATTTAAATTGTCATTTCTGTACTGCCATTTTATATCTTAATAATTCAGAAGCTAGTCAGATATTTTCCCAGATGGGGGTGGCCAGTGGGACAGGCAGGTTTGCCCTATATTGCCCTAATTATCAAATGTTGAAGGACTCTGACAAGTTCTTGTTCCCCAGCCTGGGGAAATGGCAGCCCTGTGCCACTGCACAGCCCCTCAGACACACAGCTTGGACACCCCTGGCAGCACAGACTTGTGGGGTGATAAATATGATGTAAATAACACATTGTGTACAGGAGCAGCTCCAAAGGCTCAGCAATCAGGATGCCATTCTTAATTTTTTTTCCTTTTCCTCAGTTTCACTCTATTTTATCTGAACAGTATTTCTCCTCTCCCATTAAAATAACTTTCCACAGGCAGGTGCTAATGCTACCTTTCCACAATCTCTGCAGAAGTGCCTTTGCACAATGCCTGTAGGAAAAGGCAGCATCTGGTTGACGGCATACAGCACCTTTTGCCCAGATTCTCTCCTGTGATTTACTCCAGTCTACAACTGTGCACCACATTCCCTTACAGGATTCTTTTCCACTGCTGGAAATGGTTTATTTTGTCCTAAATTATGAAAAAGAAAGTTGAAGTAAGGATAAAACAGGCTAAGAAAAGTTTGCTTTTACTTTACCGTTGGGTGTCTTCTGTAATTCCCTGAGGCACAGAACCTTCACTGTCTGGGCCTTCCAGCTTGTTCATGGCTTGCTTCTTGTTCTCACTGGCTTTTAATTGTTGGAGTTTCTTCCTGTAGCTCACTTCCACTTTCATACCACCAATAACATCCAACAGCTTCTGCTTTGATGTTTCTGCTCCATCCTCCTGCCTCTTTGCTGCCCCTCCAGGTGTGCTGTCTTTGGAAGCAGAAGATTTATCTTTGTCTTTGGAAAGCACGCTGCTTGTGCTGAAGAGTTCCTGTTTGCTAGATGATACACAAAGGTAGGAAACAGAAGTTAAAAACAGGGTCCACGGCTGAATTTTATAAACCTACCAAACACCCCAAAACAACAGTTACAACTGTCTAGGCCCAACTGAGTGCAGCCTGAGTATGTTAAATACATGTCAAACATGTACCTCTTGACTTTTGAGAAGGTCTGGGACAACATTTCAAACTCTTGATTACTTATGGTTTCTTCATCACAAATACAAAGTAAACAACTTTATACACCATTTATTTGTGGAGGAAATAATACAAGAACTTAGAACTTTTAAAGTACTGCTGCATTAGGTACCAGAGAGAGTTTGAATTTACTGGTACCTGATACTTAAATTCATTGGTACTACAGAAAACCACTGAAACTCTTAATATGAGTCAATAAAGAGATTGCTCCCAGCCATCTGAAAAAAGAGTGTACACACACACTTAACTTCACATGTTTTCACACTTGTGGCACTACAACAGATCACACTCCCCTACTCTGGAACATGGATTCTGCTGCAAGTTAACCCAGTAACAAACAGGGAAGTTATTTGGGTTATAGCTCCTCTGCTTAGTTTAGCACATCACTGCAAAGAAGCTGAAACTGACACAGTGCAGCTGAGGATGTGAAGCCAGGGAGAGTAAGGAGCTGCTCAGGAGATTCTGCAGCACAGACACAGCTGCATTCTCTAGAATAACTATCATAAAATTCAAAGAGGTGTTCTCTATAGCATTCTAAAATGAAGTGTTTGCACCTTTACACTCACACCTATTTATTTTGTTTAAAAATCACCCTCAAGTTATAGAAATAATAAAAAAAAATTGATTCAAAATAAAAAACTTCAATAGATCTTAAAACACTTCCACAAATCTCAAGGAATTGTGGCATATCTCTCCTCCTCACATACATATCTCCTTGGCTAAAAAAAGGAAACTCTGCCAGTTTCAGCAGACACTGCATCACACTTTGGTCACTCTGCACTTGATAAATTGTCAGCATTAAACCCTAAACTTCAATGCTCAGAAGAAACAGGAAAATTTAAGGAAAGCTTCAGAACCTCATTACTGGGAAGATGGTAGGAGCATGGCTGTTTTACACTGCACTGCTCTCCACAGGTCCTTGACAATTAACTCAGGCTGCATCCTCCTTAAAACCATGTAACCATTCAGAATAACAGAATCAAAGACTGTTAAAAGGTTGGAAGGGACCTTAAAGATCACCTAGTCCTACCATTCCCAGCCATAGACAAGGACACCTCCCACTAGACTGGGTCACTCAAGGCCTTGAACATTGCCAGGGCTGGGGCATCCACAACCTCCCTGGGCAACCTGTTCCAGCATCTCACAACCCCCAAGAAAAAGCATTTCTTCATAATACCAAACCTAAATTTCCCCTTTCCATTCGTACCCATTACTCCTGATGTAACTTGTACCCATATTCCTGACAGAGCCTCTCTCCAGCTTCCCTGTAAGCCCCCTTCAGACACTGGAAGGTTGCTATGAGGTCTCCATACAACCTTCTCTTACCCAGGCTGAACAGCTCCAGCCTTCTCAGCCTGAGCTTTGCCTACAGCATCAGAAAAGCTGCTCTTAGCCCGTACTCTGGGCAGGCACAACGATGCCCAACAGGCCGCGCCGCTCTGCTGAGACAGGGTGCAAAACTACGGGCAGGTGACACATGCGGATCATTCACACTTCTCCAAGATGGGAAGAACCGCAAGGACAGCAATACGAGAAACACGGCCCACGCCACTCCCCTCTACCGACTCCATTCCCCGCTGCCTTCTTCCCACCGGTGTCACCGCCACCCAGCCCCGTATACCAGGTGAGCCCTCCCTCTGAAGGCCGCGCCCCGGGGCACGGCCCGGCCTCACGGCAATGCCGGGCCGGCGCCGGCCCCGTCCGCCAGGTGAGGGTGCGGGGGAGGCCGGTACCTGCGGGCATTGCTGCGG
>VXBB01004876.1:406907-423666 GCA_013399915.1 Illadopsis cleaveri | reverse complement strand
TTAACAAGATACAAATTCTGAATTTCCCTCACGCTCATTCTCCCTTGAGTACATAAAATTTACTTGCAAACACTGCCATGACACCAGTCTATTCAAAAGGGGAAATAAAAGCAAACACACTTTCACTTAGGAAGCTGTCTGGACTGCCAAAACTGCTGCATGCCATTATAAATAAAACTGTGCATGGAATACAAACAAAAATTGTATCGTGTGTCTTTTTCTGTAGAATTTATTCACCTGAGACATACTGTGGTCTTGTTATTTTCTTGTTTTATTAAATGTGACATTGTTCTGCTGGCTTTATTCCCAGTGAATGGAATCTGAACTAAGTGTTGTTCCAAACCACTCATGGCATGGTCCATCAGTTCAGCTAATTTCTCTCTTATGCTGAGCAACATTTTCATTGCTATGGTAACTATACAGCTGTTACAGGACCAGGGTAGGAAATCAGTTTAGGTAATTATTTCTTAATTCCTCATATCCAAGGCAACTCCTGCTTATTCTGCTATATCTGTGTATGTTTTGAGGAGCACAGATAGTCACTGATGACTGAACCTCTTTATAGCCACATCTGCAAATGGAAAAAACCATGCCCGCCTCTGTCAAGAAGCCCACACTTCACACTGTCAAAGAGATCTCAGCCATACACAGAGAGGCAAATTCATGTGCATTTTCCACACTCATGGCATAGGATAGTGTTCAGAGCTGGACTAGAGAAACTAATTCAAAGAATCAAAACCAGGCACTAGAAAGAAAAAGAGTTCTGGTGCTTTCATCTTGTGTGTCAGATCAGGACAGCTCAGTACCTTGTTCTAAGACATTGTTTGGCTAATAGATTAAACTGTTTCAGCACAGTCTAAGCTGTCCATTGGTCTCAGTTTATGGCTTCTGGTATAACAACTATGGTTCAAAGGTACCACAAAACCAACCTCTATGACACAGTGCAGACAAAACCAGGAGCATTAAATCTGCTGCACAATTTTGCTGGAGGACATATTGGGATATCAAAGTAGAGTTCACCACTGTAAGTTCTCTCAATGGCAGCTGATGGGCTGAGGGAACTGAAAGCAGTATCTTTACTACTAGTAGTCAATAAAAGGTTAATAATTGATGAAAACATATTTCAAGCAGTTATTTTTAATCATCCTTAGCTTGCAGTATAGAAATTATTTTTTCTGCTGCCTTGAAGAATATGCAAAATTATAATTTCTAGTTGAAAAAACTAAGCAGTTATGCACAGGATTCATGCGTTTTCTTGACTTCTGGCACAGGAAGAAAAAGGAAAGGAGCTGCACTCAATTTTTATTTGTAGTCATTTTGAAGTATTCATACTAATAATCAGAAAGAGACTACATAAAAGATTGGCCGTTACTTGCAAGTTTTGTTGCCAGATCTTTATTTGCTATGGATTTTTTAGAAACTATTTTCCAAAGTAATTATTTGCTAGGCTGGGAGAAGCTCTTTTTGTAGCTAGAGATACACTAGCATATTTTATTACTAAATTACTCTTATTTTACTAAGAGAATGTCAGGGAGGGCTACACAGAGTTAAATGCTAACCAAGGTAAGTTATACCTTAGCTCAAGGCCTTATCAAGAGAGATTGGCAAATGCCTCCCTTACACACGCAAAACACAATGTTCTTATGTCCTCAACATATGCTAAAGGGCTGTGTTGAGGCTTTTTAATTTTAACAAGATGTGTTTTGCTGGGAGATGTTATTTCTTGTCTTAGACAAACTGAAATAAGAAAAAAAAAAAAAGGAGGGCACATCAGCTTTTTGTCTGGAAGAGAAAGAACAGATTTCCAGCTGGAATTTGAATTGGTTGATCTGAATTTAATTTGATTCTGTTCCTCAGTTACTCAGCTTAAGGGGAAAGGAACAGAGCAGAGAATTGTGAGCACAGTGTTAGGTACAGGGGACAGACACACACACCAGTCATGAGTGCTGTGGAGTATATAAGGTATATAGGTTCATGCATATGAGGTGGTTTGAGACCTTAAATTGGAGGGAGTAGGGTAGAGAGACATTTTGAGAAGCAGCACTGATGAGGCAAGCTAAGATAAAGATTAGTATCACTGAACAAAGTGATGTATAAGCAACAAGTCTGAAAAATAAAACACCAAACATTCGGTATATTTTCAATACAGAATTCCCTCCCTTGCCCTTGTTCACTAACCATCTGTCATTCTGCAGAACACCATTACAAAGACCTGATCAAATGTCTCCTGACGGGAGTTCTTGAGAGGTTATGTCTCAAATATAAATTAACAGCCTAGGCAATGAGTTCAAAATGTAACTGAACAGAGAAAAAGCAGCCTATGCCAAGCTGCATGGTTCCAGGATGACAGCTTGGGAGAGCTGGTCAAGTCCCTGACTGCTTCCTAAGAAGCAGACATAGGAGTAACTCAGCATGTAAAACTTTGCCAGCAAGTTTCCTAAAGTTCATGAAAAAACAGTAGGGAAGATATTAATTTATTAAAATTGTTTCACTGGTTTCAAAACATGCAGAGGAATCTCTGCATATAAGTACTATTCATCCAGAAATTTTTTTATTTAAGGTTTTCCTATTCAGTAGTCTTTACAGAAAAATAATTGCACAGGAATTTCTGCACTGAAAAAGAACAACATTCATTTGACTAGCATACTGAATTCCTGTTAATGAACTTCTTTTTCCTGTGAGGAATGATGTAGAAGGTTGAAGGGAGAATAGATGGATTTAAGATGGTTATTTAAACACTTTTTTAGACTTAAAACACGCTGCCATAAAGAGTCCACTCTGCTTTTATTCATTTATCTTGTTGAATGGTTACAGGGAGGCAGCAGGTGAAGACGACTTTACTTAAAACTCACACTGACTGTGTTATTTAGGAACAAACTCCACTGCTCCAAACAGTCCAGGCTACCACAGGCACTGGATGCACTTTTCAGCCTGCTGTGGAGGTAAGAGATAGCTCTTCCTTAAGACACACATGACAACTGCTCACATTGGTGAGCACTGAGGCACTCAGCTGTTCTTTGTGCCTCCTGAAGTTAGTTTTCGTGCCCCTGCATTTAGGTACCTACCTTCATGTTCCTAATTTTTAGAAGTCTTCCCCACAAAATTGAACAGTTACCTTCCCCTGGTCTAAAAGCATCTGTGAAGGCCTTTCACCACTTAGAGCACTGACGTATGAATGGCTCATTCAAGACATGAAGATTTTGGCCAGAAACCCCTAAATTATAACATTCCCAGACATCATTTCTTTCACCTCCCAAGCAGCTGACATTTAGACCTGTCACTCAAATCTCTCATACTGCCATTTTGGAATATGCATCAGAGCAGGACCTCCCTGGCTTCTCCATGAACAACATTCAGGGTGTAGTTTCCACAACTTTAACTGAAGCAGAAGACTGTTCTCTAAAATGATGTGTCTCCTCTTCATCTTTTATGGAGCTGATGCTCAAAATTTACTTTGTGTTCTTCACTGACCTTCATTTGATCAAGAGGGACACAGTTCAAAGCATAGATCAACAAGACCAAAAGGGAAACATAATGAGCCCCTTCTTCCCGTCCTGAGCTGGTCAATTGGTTTAACAACTTTTTTCTTTTTTACTGGGCATGAGCCAGGCACCACTTCTGAGTTAGGAGTAGAAAGGTCATATCATACTGTGCTTTAACTAACATACCTGTCTTTATAGACATTGGTAAAAGCTGCTCTTGTATGACTACAACTCGACCAGCATGAAGTCACTTATTCCTCTATCACATCATCTCAAGTGCTTTCCGACCCCCTCCATTTTCTGCCAGGTAAATATCTTTGTTTCTTTTGCAAGTTGATTCAAACTTCTTGTTTTACTTGCTTTTCCACAATCAGTGGATCTTCCTGACCTTATCTCACTGCATTTTAAACTGATTCCTTATTTCAAATAGGAGAAAATATTTCCAACAGGACCATGTTTTCTACCTGCACATGCAAACACAGACAGGATTGTGAGCAGGTACATTTCAGTTAGACAGGTTTGCAAGTTGGTGACAAAACCCAGACCTTTGACGTCTACATGCCTAATCATCAATAACAGAATCAATAAATCCCTTGAGAAGTTGCAAAACACACAAGGCAAGCGCATTTCTCATGGTTAAATGAGAAAGACATGCAAGTTGGGAGGAACATTCTGCCATTTTAAGGTCAAAACCCATCATCTGCATCCTAGGGAACTCCTCACTCCCTTCTGGGGCATCCAGCAGCAGCTCTTGGCAGATGCCAGATGCTCAGGCTTAGCAGCCAGCACGGGCTTGACACTTTTCTACACCTACAAGAATTTTTACCTGTGTTGCCACAGCAACTCAGCATGTCCAGTTTGTGTGAAGACAGTAATATGTTTCCATGGGAACTAAGCATGCAGGCCTGCCCTGAAATTCCAGCTGGGAAAACATGAAATGTATCCAATAACAGGAAAATCAAAGAATGAAAGGCAGGTAGTTAAGAGAATCTGTACTGC
Source organism: Illadopsis cleaveri (assembly GCA_013399915.1). Classification (NCBI taxonomy): domain Eukaryota; kingdom Metazoa; phylum Chordata; class Aves; order Passeriformes; family Timaliidae; genus Illadopsis; species Illadopsis cleaveri. The sequence goes on along the minus strand of VXBB01004876.1, from coordinate 419,185 downwards.
ATACTCATAGGACTGTATAGAGAGACAACCACAGAATATTTACTCTGGCCAAGAACTAAGTACATTTGGACTCTGGCTAGAGTGTTAAGCCACTGATCACACACTCTAGGACAGCTCTGTAAAAATATGACTTTTTTCCCCTCAGTGATTGGCAGTTTTTATATTTATAATATCTGCTCAAGAAGTTGAAAGCGCTGTGGTACACCAAGTTTAGGTTTTTGTCCATTCAAATTGCTCCAGACTAGCCTAGGAAAATTACATAACCCCTTCTTCAAGCAGATTTAAATATCTGTAGAATACAAAATGGACTAAGCTTATTCTTGCTGCTATTTGTGTTAAAACAGCTATTTTAATAGGACTATTCAAAGGAAGATCAGGAAAATCATAAAAGTATCAATTCTTTAGGAGTGTAGATATATATTTTAAATAAACATATACAGGAAAACCCTGAAGACAGTTAAAAAACAAAACCACTAAAAACCCTAAACCTGCTTTCACAGTACGATTTCTTTTCATCACTAGTGATCAAAGACCTAGATATTTAGGCATCAAACTGGGCTTCAGATGTATAGAAAACATTGTCTGACAGGCATAAATGGAAGGAAAAACAAACAGACAAAGAAAAAAGATGCTGTTGATAGGTCTGGCTTGCCACTGAACTCAAATGGCCCTGGGCACCCTTAATCCCACATCCAGCACAGCTGAACCGACGCTCAAGACCTGCACAGGCTGTGCTGATCTGAATTCTAGTGATTAAAAAGAGAACTTGGAAATGTAGCTCTGCTGCAGGCAGCTCATTTTAAACAACTAATTTTCAACCTAACTGCTGCTCTGGAGAGATCAAATAGACAGAAAAAACCACTGACCTGTAAGGTGTTTAGAACTTTTTAATTTTTTTTTTCCTGTCATCTCACCCCTTGTCTCTTTAAAACATGTAATAATGCAAAGAATGAAAGAGTGAGAAAGTATCTCAACTTGACAAAAGCAGTCATGGTACGTTCAATATCATCCTACAAAGGAAAAAATAAGTTGTAAGGTAGTGCTTATATGAGCAATTATATAATTGCTTTGTGTGTAAAACATTTTGATATTCATCTAACCACAGAACACAGTACTGAAGAAATGTACTGGAAGCACTCAACTGAGTATTTTAAGTACTTGATTTCTCTTGCTTGTTTTGTCAGTCACACAGTTTGCTGTGTGATACACCTTATCAACACCAGCTCACACAGGAACACAGAAAACTTTCAGGAATCATAGAATCATTTAGGTTGGAAGAGACCTCTAAGATCATCAAGTCCAACCTTTGAATAATCACCACCTTGTCAACTAGAGCATGGCAGTAAGTGCCATGTCCAGTTGTTTCTTGAACATTCTACTGGATGGTGACTGCACCACCTCCCTGGGCAGTCCATTCCAATGTCTGACAGCCCTTGAAGAAATTCTTCCTGATGTCCAACAAGAACCTCCTGTGGTGCAGTTTGAGATTGTGGCCTCTTGTCCTGTCACTGGTTGCCTGGGAGAAGAGGCCAACCCCCACTTGGCTGCAGCCTCCTTTCAGGCAGTTGTAGAGTGAGAATGTCTGAGCCTCCTCTCAAGACAAACAACCCCAGCTCTCTCCTCAGCTGCTCTTCATATGAGTGAGTCACTCTCCAGGCCCTTCACCAGCCTTGTTAACCTCTTTTAGACTTGCTCCAGCACCTCAATGTCATCCTTGTAGTAAAGGGGCCCAGAACTGGACATAGAACTCAAGACTCAGTCTCACCATTGCAGAGTACAGGGGGACAATCCCTGCCCTGGTCCTGCTGGCCACACTATTGCTGAGCCAGGCCAGGATTCCATTGCCCTTCTTGGCCACCTGGGCACAGCTGGCTCATGTTCAACACTGTCAACCAGCACCCCCAGATCCTTTTGCACTGCACTGCTTTCCAGTCAAAACGTTTTGTGCCACATCGCCAGCAATAATGGTTAATTAAAAGAAAAAAGTCTGACTCCCAGCAGCTCCATTTTAACAGCTGCATTAAGGATGGGATGATTCCTAACGCAAACAGCCAGACCATATGCACTGCTGCATCCAAAAAACATTTCCACTTGATTTTAGATGCTCAGCCTGGTGGCCATCACTTTAGAATGTATATAAAATTTATAACCTGCAACAAGTCTTTCAAGTATTAGAACACTATAAGCAAAATTTAAAAGATATACTTCAGGCATTTTTAACAAATTGCATCATATCTAGATTACCAAGCTGAAGTAATGTCAAATGACCATTTGTTGCTGAGCTACTCACACAAATATCTGTTATGAGTAACAACAGATCTATGGAAAACTTGTACAGAAATATGAGGCTTTTAGAAATATGACAATTAATCCTAAATTACTAAATTAATTAACCCTAAATCTGAAAAATCCTCAAAATGCCTAAGGTTTTGAGAGACAGTCCTGGGGAAAACAAGCAACTGTGCTCATCTTAGCAGAAAGTTCACTTTGGAACTTTGGAAAGTGTCCCTCCACTTAACTGCACTATAGACACCAAATTATGACTGCTCTCAACAACAGTCCTCTGAAATAACTTGTGACATATGGGCAGCAACTGTCAACCAGATCCTTTTCTAACTTCAAGTCCATTAAACTGAGGAGGGACACTGAAGAGATGACAGTTCAGTTAAGCATATCCAGTCACTGTCAGATAGCAATTTTAAAGGGTATCATTAAGACATTTTTCTTGAATGTATTGATGGCACAACTACCAGTCTTGCTTCTTTAGAAGAAAACATATCCACTCAACACAACAGGAAGACATAAACAGTACTAGATGTCACACAAAACAACACCTATGTATACTAATGACAACATCTAGAAGAAGAGTAGCTGCTCTACTGCTTTTTTCCCCAAAATACCATTAGGCTGCAGACTACTGCCTCACGATAACATATTTTTAATAATGGTGTGTAAAAAATCACGCCGATGGAAATAACCTCATTTAAAACTAGCGCAACCTGTCAAATATTTTTAAGTGTTTCTGTGGTCCATCTGTGTTGTCATGCTTTTCACCTCAGATTGTGTCATAACAAGGGATGCCTGACAGCAGTCACATGGTCACATGGAAAGTTTTGTGGTAGGCCAAGACTCCATGGCTCTGTTTGGAGTTCTCATCTGGAATACTAAGCTTGTGGAAACCTTTCTTTATAACACTTAACTGAAAATACGAAAAAAATTGCAGAAACACCTGAAGCAATGTAATTTTTTTTTTATTTGATGCAAATTTTATATTTTACCAAAGGTACTTTTCTTTGTTTACAAAGCCAAAAATGTATCTGGATCACTTGCAAGTCAAATAGAGACATCAGATGAAAAGGGAAATTTTTCAATGACTGATTACCTGAGTTACAGTGCAATATTTAATTTCAGACAGTATTGCTCTTTGGACTTTTTACAGTAAGAAATAATAAGATTTATCAAGTCAAAACCTTAATCAGAGCTTGCTGTAAATTTAAGAATTCTCATGAACCAACAACATGAAACACCTGACATAATGTATACTACACTTTTTTGCTTGCCTCTACAATAAATTAATACCCTGGATGACTTAAATATTAGCAAAAGTATTTACAAAAAGAAGATAAAACACAGTATAAAACCTTTTTTTCAAAGATATGCTTCTTCCAAGAAACAGTTTGGTACCAAGAGTGAAATTTCAAGTCTTACAAAATTGTTTCTCACTTATTTAAATTCATGAAGATAAATAAATAACACGGAATTATACAAATAAACATTTATATCCTCCTATGGGTTTATGCAGTAAAAGCGTGAATCTCTTCTTGGGAGTATCCAAGATCCTTCAGATATCTAAAAGTCAGAAATCAAGTTGGCAATATTAATATTTGGAACTCAAAACCCACCACAGACACAGATGAAGCATAACTTCAGCACCACTTCTTTGTTTTTATTCAGACATGCACATTCACCTTTACTCCTGCAAGTACATGTAGAAAACAATCAATGCCCAGGAGCTCAGATATACTATATGAACTTTTTGGGTAATGAAAACAATTTCTAAAAATAAATGCAGATATCCAAATTATCTCAGATTTCTCAAGAGGCAGCATAATTATTGGCCAATACACATTGACTTCAGTAGGACTGCAGAAGTGCAAATGACATCATATTGGTTCAATATTTTGAAGCTGGGAAAGAGAAATTTAGAAGTCTTTTTATCTTAAAATGCGCACAAAAACCAAGAAAATACTAGGTACAGACACAAATAAATGCATTAATTTAAAAAATTATTGACAAAAATGCTTCTGATAGAACAACGCCTTTGAACTTTACTTCTGTAACTTATCAAGCTAACACCAACAAAGAAAGCTTATTTCATATTATTCCAACTTTTCTATGAACATCAAATTAAAAGCAGTATTTAAAACCTTGGAAAAAAGGTCACTGTTAAAGAGTTGCTTTTAGAAAGTTCTAGACAATTTACTGTAACTCATGAAACTTATATATTGCTGATACTTACTTAGCTACATATAAATATACTCCTCAAATATGGTGCAAGGGGTTTTTTTTAAATTCCTTTTTTTGTTTATTTTAATTTTGAAAGTTTTCTTACAAAGCAGACAATGTAAGGCCATTTTTTAAAGACTACCAAATCAGAAACACTACAGCTGATTAGGTGATCAAATTTTTAAAAATTTTTCACTTTCCAGTTCATTATTTAAAATACTCACTGTACTCCTTGTTCTGTAAAAGGTGCTGGACCACAGATGCAGATAAGCACTTTGGAGTCTCTTCTGCTTCTTTTCACAAACTCAGATAGAAGAGATGAAGAAATCTTCCCCTGTTTACCTACCCACTCTTTTGATGGTTGTGAAAGAACGAATTGAACCTCAAACCTGGTAAGCAGAAGAAGATTTCAATAAATATTACCTCTGATTAGAAATCTGCTACACAAAATGCTAGTGACCAAGACAGTAATGTTTCTTATGATTATCTTCCTGTTCTGCTCAGCTCCCCACTGCAGTATCAGATCTCACATGTATTTAGTCATTCCTACTGATCAAGTCAGTCAAATCACTTCCAATATTGCATATTTATTTAACCAAATCTTTCAATGTTAAAAATTCCAGCTTTCTATTTCACCTTACAAAAACCTCAGGTGGCACCAATTAAGATACTTAAGCATAGATTTTACTGCTCCATTAGTCACTAACACACAAATGTTGGTGTAGGTCAATACACAAGCAGTGAGATAAGAATGCTTGGCCAAACCCGTGAAAATGTCAGTACAACTTCAGTAATGAGAAAATACTCATTACTGAATGTTGGTTTCAAACACTTACTAACAGAATAGTAACTGAGTAAAAACCAAGCACTTCTGTATATGAGGCTCCTATGGAAAGGGAGAACAGGCTTTCACTGTAAATTTGCACAATGTCTAGACTAAAAAGCTTTGAATGTGCTAGACATCACTAGGGTATGAAATAGTATTGATTTTTCACTTCAATGTTGTGAAGAAACAAGAGGTTTCTACTGAGCAAGAATTCAACTAAGAATTAACCATAAACAAAGCCTATTTTTATCACATAAAATCTAAGCAGTGACAATTTATCTACTGGTAACAGCAAGGGAACTGAAATTAAAGGGTAACCTGATAATCCTGCGTCTCCTGACAGAACTATGGCCTGCTGAATTGACATTACAAATGCACTACTTGCATTTTAATCTGCAATTACATTGTAATTGAGAGCAAAACACAACAATTATTAAGAAAAAAATTAAGTAATGAGCCTATTTAAACTTTTAATTTCTACATAAACATTTTCATAACCAGTGACACCAAAAAGATTTTTATAAGACTTCTCTATATTCAGAATGTTTCTCCTGGGGTACAACCCCCTTCTCTCTCTCTTCTGTGCTCCTTTTTGCACAACTGTGTTTTCTATTGTTAAGCCTAAGGCAAATTTTCTTCTGCATCAAAAAGCTTCTCAGTTTTAAAAATCATCTCATCTAACGAATCATCTCCAATACCTATCTATTAAACACTGTAAATCAAATCCCTGGCTTCCCATGGGACCTACAGAACATAACAACATAGCCTTTACTGTGCATCTGTGAGCATAGTACCAGTGCTCACAGATGCACAGTGATCTCCTTCCACTCCCTAGGTGTCATTATATTCTTAGCTAAGAGCTTACAGAATCAGAATCTGTCCTTGTGCCAAAGCTGCACAGCTTGTCTAAGCCCCAAGACTTGTTCTGTACACAGAGATGTTACAAGTTGTTCTCCACGAGACTTTTAACTACCTTTCATCTTTAAGAGCTAACTGCTCTAGTTGGTTTCTCCAGAGTATGTCATCCTCAGTTTTGTTGAAGAAGATCAGTTTCACTGTCCTTAAAAAAACAAAACAAAAATTAAAGTTAACTGCAGATTGTTTCTGTTAAAGAATCAGAACTTAATGCATCATACAGAAACCTTTTACTTATATTTTTTTGCTTGCTCCAGAGGCATTATAAGTCAAAATGAGACACACTTGAACAAGCTTGGGAAAACTTGTCTTGTATAGACAAAACAGCCCCAAATCAGCTATGTTACACCTTTAAACACTAAAATCATCTTATTCAGAAACTAGAATGTGCCAGAATCTTTACATGCTTCCCAGGGCCCACTTCTCTGAAAACATGGAAAATAAAGCCCACTACACTAAAGCTTTAAACGGTGGCATGGGACACCACAGCATCAAGTGTTACTAAGGTGGGAGGAAAGTCAATAAAAAGTGCATAGGAAAGCCATGCATTTTCTTCACTGGGCACAAAAATAGAAACAGGTTATTTGGAGAACAATGTTTTGAGACACCTTTACTCATACTCCTCAGGGTAGACAAATGTATCTGCTGCAGTACTCAGCACTATAAAGAACAGAAAATTACAAACTTGGAATAAACTGGTCACAATCTTGCTGGAAATAAGGGAGAACACAACTAAAATGATGAAGTGGAAATTTAGATATGATCCCCACCAGTAAAGCTGCTTGACAGAATGATGACAAATATTTAGATAACAAGTAAGAAACTTCATCAGCACTTTGTAAGGAAAGAGAGTGAATCTAACATACTGGAAACTACTTCAAGGGATGTAGATTTTAATGAACTAAAAACACTGGTATGCAAGGTCCTATGGAAGACTGCTCAGAAAGAGGAGTTAGATACCCTTAAAGGATTTTAACATGGAGGAAGAAGAGGAGATAGAAAGTTTAAAAAATTACCTTCCAAACAGGAATGATGATGAAAGTGGGATACTATATTTTAAGTGAATATGAGAACAGAGTGGTAATTTCGAAATGAAAAGCTGGAGACAAAGATACAGCTATCAAGGAGAATCAAGAATAGATTGCAAGCATCCTGTACTTGAGAAGAGCATTGCCCCCTATCTAGTGTTTAGTGCCTTTGTGCTTCAGTCTTCTTTAAGAAACGTACCCACCTGACTGCAGTTTTAACAACCAGTAAAATGAGCAAAAAAACCTCATCTGAAAAAGGAAGAGTAGAGGACCAACATTCTTTTATAGTTAATACTTTGGCCAAATACAATTTGGCCCGTAAGACAGGAAACAAGACTGAAGAAAGAGCATCATGACTTGATGCACAAAAGGATAGTGCAGCTATGAAAGCAACAAATTATTTTGCCCGTTTACAGCAGGCAAGAAATAGACTTACAAGATAATACGCAGACTTTGTCTAGACAGTAAGAACGAAAATCCAATTACCCAAGCCCATTGCAGCAAATGCTGCCCAGGGAAGCTGAAGATTCCCCAGCATTCACAGTGCAGCCCCAGAGGTTCAGCAGCACTCGCCCAGCACTCCAGACAGAGGTTGCTTTGGCACCCTCAGGTGTCAAGTCTGTCATTGTACAAATTATTCCTCAGCTTTCTGCAATTTGTGTCCTAGCATATGCAATCCAAGGTGATGGCTAGTTACTTTGCAAAGTAAGATAATCCTATGCAAATCACATTTATACTGCTCATACACACATATGTATCTCATACAGATAAACATGCATATATAAAAGACATTCTGGTAGTACTTTCCCAAAAAATAAATTGAGGGTTAAAGAGCAAATATAAGGCCAAGGCACCAAATTGCCTAGAACAGTCAGAAAAACAAAGCCTTATAGAGTCTACATATAAATAGCACCTGTCTCAGTTCAAGACACTCCAGCATCTAACCAGCCTCCACAGCAAGAAGGAAAAATTCATTTACTTTGACTAGTAAGGAAACAGATACTGTGCACCCTAAACTAACACTGAGTTCCCATATGAAATTGTGCTGAAAAGAGCTAAAAATGTGGTCCCAAGCACTCTGTCAGATGATAGACTCATCTTTGGATTTGCAAAGCCAGTCAGCCACTTTTTATCTGCTGCTGATAGTACAGAACATTTTGGAAGAGCCAAACAGTACAGTCTCTCTGCTCACAAAACAGGATTATATGTAACTGCTGAAATATAACATTATAAGAATAGTGTCTGGATTTAGGGTTTGGTTTTTTAGAAACAAACTTTTGCAGTCTATATCATCCTTTGTAGCTTTAGTATGAAGATTAGTGTACAATTAACCTATGTTTCAACAGCAGAAGTACTAGTTCGGCAGTTCTGAAGGACGTAACAACATGTTCCTTTGACCAAGAGCAAATAATGCTTTCTTGTAGATTTTACAGAGTACAGAATGCTTATGCAATACACATCTTTTCATGAATTCTAATATACTTAATGCTGTACTTACATAAATGACATATAAATCTGTGAAAACTGGAACTCTGTCTTACTGCTGCTTAGCAGGCAAAAACCATTAGCTAACTATTTTAATGTATCAGAGAGAAGCCATAAGTAAACAGTTGCAGCCCTCCTCAGTCCAAAACATCTACATTGTAATATTTCCATACTAAAAAGAGACACTCAAATGTGAAGCTAATTAAAAAAAAAACCAAAAAAACTCCTCAAGGTTTCTACTCAGTGAGCTCACAACACTGTGAGTTTGTACCACAACTAAAATTCAAAATGCAAATCAGTCCATTACGGTGATGGCAGCCAATAACCAAATAAATGGAAGTTGCCTCAGTTTCTGACAGACTCTTCCCTAAAGTATGCCAGGTTTTGGAGTAAATTGAAGAAAAATGCTTTCATATCCTTTTGTTTTGTTAATTGCTTTATTAACACTGAAGCCTGTGTGTCAAGAAGTCCACATACCTGAGACAGCTAACTTCAGTCAGAGCAAAATTCAGCAGTTTAACCATTGGTGTGAAACCTGTGCCTCCTGCCAATAAAAGGAGATCTTCTGAAGTTTGAACGTGCGACTTCTTGAAGTTGCCTTCAGGATTGCTGACAGAAATATAGTCTCCTTTATTTAAAAAATGAAAAAGTAAACATTAATTTGATGAAAATAAGCTAATTAGCATTCTGACTTTTTAAAGGCCATTTCATATTGTCTTCATCTTTGCAATATTAGGGTTTCTTTCAGAAAGGTACTATACACTTCACATAACGATCATTCTTGTTAAAACAAGAGATGTACAAATAAAATGTTTTGTCTTGATGGATTTTACACAATATGAGTACACAACCATTTGCAAAGTCAGTGTTAAAAATCTACCTCCGTATCTGAAATGGAAAAGCAGTGCATCCTAAGTCCTATAAACCAGACCTACTTTGTTTTGCAGAAGTACAAGAAGCTGTTCTCAGAGCATATGACATCAAAGCCATCAACTATGATGTGTGATACAGTTCACTCAGGAGAGAGCTCTCTGTAATGGACAACTCCTAGTTACAGTGAGGACAAGTCTTTACATTCAGGGAATGGAGAATAAGGTTTAAAAGAAGTTTTAAGTAGGTCCTGATTAAGCAGGTAAACAATAAGAACATCACAATACTCAGACAGTGAATCTTTAAAAATAATGCAATTGTTGCAAAACCAAACACAACTCCCCAATATATATTTACCAATTTGTAGGTGGTCAAGTGCCTGTGTGAACAGTCCATGGGAATAAATTTTAATCATTAAATATATATGCACTCCATCATGGTGAGGTGGTTCTTGGAAATCCAGTGGCAAAAAAGGCAACACAGGTGTGTATGGTTTTACTACCTCTGTCCCTAGAGAACAGACAGAAATATAGCTCTAATAATATGAAAAGTACTCCACATCCAGATGCTACAAACAAATACCAAAATAAACAAAGACTAAATAAATACCATGCACCATAAAAATAAAACCATCCCATGCTTTCAGGCAAGTTATTACTTTCCACTGCATCAGTTTTTATCACAGAATTGGAAACCTTCTACTTCCAATTAAAAACTTAAGTATGTTATTTCCATGCTACTTAGCAATTCAGGACACAGGATGAAAAGATCTTGAGTCATCCCCAAAGAATACAAAAATCCAAACATTTTCATTAATTTTCAAGTACCACAGCTTGATTTATTCTAAATTCAAACAGCAGATTTTTAATACTGCACAATTTCTTGCAGTATCATTTCAAAAAGCTATTGTATAGTAAGACCTCAAGAGCTGAACACTAGCAAAGAATTAGGAAAGGTGAAGGAGGAGGTCAAAACAGTTCTCAATTAATGGATGTTTAAAAAGTGTTCTGAGAAGTCTCTATCATGTATACTACAGTCCAAGTACAGTGATCAGTGTAACTATTAACATGCAAATTTTAAAAAGTACCCTTTATAATAGTTAATTGGCTATTTCTTTGACCTTCTGTTTTCTTTTTCTAAGTTTTTACAAAAGTTTGAAGAACAGCACACTGAAGAAAAGCACATGTGCTTTTCAAGGTACATTCCCCTCATAACCTCACATTATGGTTAATATTGTGCAACTGGAGTGTAAAGCAGTGTTACCATGACTACCATAAATCCCTCAGAAGAAGGGAAAAAAAAATTTGCAAGAGTACCCTCCTCATTCCAAAAAAGCTGCAAACTAAAAGGAACTGACTAATGATACATAAGACACATACAATAAGCTTCCCACACTTCAAAGATGAACAGCACTGCTTTGGTGTTTTTAAAGGGAGAGTTGACAGTAGAGAGAACAGGGTCACCAGTAAATGCCAGCCATCCCAATAATTAGCTTTTCATTAATATTAATCCAGATTGTGATCCTGGAAGCAGAGACTTGCCAACAACAACCAGGGAATTAGTGGCCATGGACTTGGCATTCTCTCAACACTATGAAAAGGATTTATGTGCATATATCCATTACTACATTCTCAATTTTTCTTACCTGCAATAACTTGTTTGAGGTAAACATGTTGTCCAGTGGGAACACGGAGATGTGTGCCCTTAGGCAACATTAGGCAGAAGAGTTTGGTGTCATGGGTAACTTCTGTCTTAGAAACCAACTTGCATTTTCTGTAGAACAGTCCTAAAAACATTTTACTTGTTAGTTAAGTCTCAATCTATTATTCTGTTATTATATATCTTTCAATAAGAGAGACAAATTTGTATATTTCACTATATACTTAGAAAATAAATAGATGCTTCTTGCACAATTATTTATAATAATTTTTATAATTCTGGACTAAGTACACATTTATAATGCTATTTTAAGAGCCTCTGAGTTATTGACGGGGAATAGGCAGAAAGGCACCAAAAACTATCAGAACCATTTGTACCAAATTGCACCCGCACTGAGTTCCCCATGCAAGTACATCATGGATACACACAAGCAGACTGAAACCAGCTGGTGGAATGCAAATGAAACGTAAGCCAGCATCACACCACACTCCTCAGCAACAGACCACCCACAGACACCCAGCAGGCTGAGGGAGGTGATTCTGCACCTCTGGTCTGTTCTTGTGAGACCTCACCTGGGGTACCATGTTCAGCTCTGGGGTCCCCAACATAAGAAGGCTGGGGACCTGCTGGAGCAAGTCCAGAAAAGGGCCACAAAGATGAACAGAGGGCTGGAGCACCTCTCCTATGAAGATACACTGAGAGTTGGGGTTGTTCAACCTGGAGAAGAGAAAGCTCCAGGGAGTTTATAGGCACCTTCAGTAAAGATGATCATGAGTAATTTTTCCTCCTCTACCTTTAAAAGACCATTGTTCAGCCAGGCCTTTGTTTTAGCACTGCAGTATTTTATCTCCAACCTGGAATATCAGTGTGATCACAGCACCACACTGTCTGAACAGGTTTGTAACTCAAGGGAACTTTCATGGGCTATTAGGTACTGGAAGCTCTGCAAAGATTTAAAAAAAAAAAAAAAAAAAAAAAAAAAAAAAATA
>VXBB01004876.1:384684-406874 GCA_013399915.1 Illadopsis cleaveri | reverse complement strand
AAAAAAAAAGAAAAGCAAAAAAGCCACAAAATCCCACCATGAGCAGCATTATCTAAACTTCATACATCTAAAACAAGCTAAGAAAAAAAAAAGGCAGAGAGAAGAAGCCACTTTCCTACAATAATCCTACCATGTCATTTGCCATTTTCAGTTTAGAATTTGTGACCAGTCCCAGTGGATATTTTTATGTAAAGTCTCTCAAAATTTGACAGGTTATGAGAATACTTGAGCATGACACCCTTCTAACAACACTTTCTACATTTGAGCAATTTCAGAGAAGTAGCATTTCTTTTCCCCTTTTTTCATAGTATTGAAAAATACTCATGTTGCTCTCATGAATAGCTGAGCTACTCATGAAACAGGATGAGATGCAAAGGAAATTCCCACCAGGTATCACCATGAGGATGGTCTGGTCAAACACTGGGGCAGCTGCTCAGAGGGAGTCTGTCCTGGGAGATACTGAAACCTTGACTGAACAGCTCTGAGCAGGAGGTTAGATCAGATGACTTCCAGAGCTCCCCTTCAACTAAGTCAGTTTACAATTGCCATTTTTCTACATACACTGTTTTTTTAAAATTATTCAAATAGCTACTAGTGAATTATCCACTACAAATGCCTGCAGAAACACAATGTAAAGCTTCTGACATGGAATAAATATTTCTTTATTAAGATTCTCACATCTTTTATCTAACATCCTACAAATCCTTTATTTTCAATGAACAGGCATTTCAGATGAATCAAAAGGATGCCTAAAGCCCTGAAAAAGCGGAAGTCAGTAATACCATTTCATACCAATCTTGAAGTAAAACAAATCATCAGCTCTCCAGCTATATAAATATTAGGAAAAGTTTGTGGAAATTTGTTTTCTATCCTTTTGAAAAACAGTACATAATAAGACTGTAAAGTACCGCAGCCAAATAAAAATGCCAAGATAGCTGTTAATTCTGCAGACTTAAGAATTGCTCAAAAGGATGTGTGAGGTTGGCAATATAACCCTTAACACTCATCAGCTAATACTCTTACACATGTTTGGGAGTGGAAAAAGAAGGTTAAAAACTGATTCATCAACTGGTTTACTGTTCCCTGACAATTTTTTCACCTTTCCAACCTAATTCTAGCCTTTTCCTCATAAATAACCTTTATCTCCCTGTTTTTAATTGCCACACAGAATTTTTGTCCTGATTAATTCAATATAACTTTTGAAAACCTTCTAAGTAAACTTCTAGTTTAGACTGTGGTCTTTGCTACATTAACTAAAATTAGTTCATTAACAGTCATTCCTATAAAATCTGAGGCCACAAGCAAAAATAACTGTCAAAGCAGAAAATACTTTCAAAAACAGACGCCAGCCCCTAGCAGCAAGCTGAAGCCAAAGAGCTGGCTTTGTCAACCCACAAAGTCATGTTAACTGTCAGATCTCAAGGACATATGATTTGCTACTATACAGAAGCAAAAGGTACTGTTCTCTCAATTTTGGACCACAATGTCAATGTCCACCAGCAAATCCTAATTTTTCAAAGTGTCGAAAGTAATTAGTGAGGAGGTTAGGTTTGATTAAACATTTTGCAGACATCAAGTGTCAGCAATGCAGCTCCTGATCTAGGAGAAGTAGCCCTGCAGCCCCTCACTACCAAAGGCCACAAAAAAACCAATACAATCATGGGTGGGCTAGAGACATCACTCTCTAAACTCAGCTTCCACCTTTGCTGGAATCAAAAACTACAGTACCTTGATTTATAGGCACACAAATTCAGTTTTAGTAACAAACCTACTGTACAGATAATGACAGCTCTTGGAGAGTATCACCCTTCTGCGTACTGCATGTTTTTCCTTGTCATGAAAGGGAGTTTAAGAATTTTTTTTGCTTTTCTTCAGTGACAAAAACTTCAGTGACAACTCTTACTTTTTAGTTACTAGTCATAATCCTAGTGATGCTGCAGTGGCAACATTAGCCTGTTCGCTTGGGTAAAACATGAATAGCTCCACTACTCTTTCACCTCAGGGAGAGGAATTCTACCCCATTCCCAGCAAGCATTTACCACCCAGACATGTCCACCAACCAGCTCTAAGTTAATCCTTATTCTGTTCAGGTTACTTGGTTGTGGAGCCTCAAGTGCTACTACTGCCAACATAATGGAGATTAGACCACACAGCTGAAGGAAGGTGGCTGCATACCCTTCCAGCAGCAGCTCAGTCTTAGAAGTTAACCACGAACCCTCACTGCTGACCCTCAAATCATCAGTACCCTCAAATGCTTGAGTTAATTACTAGATTTCACAAGCTATCTCGTATTATCCAAAAAGGACACCCATGGTCTTCGCCGACGGCCTCTCTCCCCTCCCAAAATAAAGTTCCAACTGAATCAACACCTTCTAGACTTTCCCTGGTTACACAACATCCTGTCACAGCATCAGTCTTGCTGATACACAGTACGCGCTGAGGCAGAACTCTGCTCCCTTCTGGTACTTCCAACAAAAAAACCCCTAGGATCATCCACTTGACGTGTATGAAAATCACTGCACGAAACAACGAAATTGCATCCCATATCAGTCCTCAGAGACAACACCACCTTGTTTCTTTACTGAACATTCTAAACATCTGCCAACTCTTTAAACAACATCTGCACACTCTTTAAAACAGCAGAACTTAGTAATTAGGTTACTTTTCAAAACAGGAATCTGAGTAAAAGTTCAGAATCATTTTTAGAAGGAAGAAGCAGCTTATTCTCCATGGGAAAAAATACACACACACCCCCAAGTCATCCCTACTAACATGCAATTTTTTTAATTGCATATGGCTACTGCTTTTAGGTGCATGCCCCCTCATAAGTGGGCTTCCACATCTTATTTTCCACAAAAAGCACCAACAAGAAAATCACATCTTAATACCTATGCAAAAACCTGCAATCTATCACTGTGTGGTATGATATTTTAGTTGGTTGGGAGGGGTCAGGTTTTAGGGGTTTGTTTTGGTTTATTTTGTTTTAATGAGAAAGCTCCATCTTACTTTTTATACTGCATTTAAATTCACAGGATGCCAGCCCTATGACCATAAGCCTTTGTTTACACTTTTAATGATCAGTTTCATAATAGCTACCTAAAAGTAATGTCCTCAACTTCCCTACACTGACAATCTAATTATACTGAATAGTGTTTTCTATGCAATACTGTGGGTTATAAAGAATTACTTCTCCAGAAAACTAAGCACTTAATCCTTCTTAAAAAGCAGAAGCAATATTGGACATTCTTCTGAATCTCCTGACCATCCCAAGACACAGTAGAGTTAACTGAAATTGCAGTAATTTTGGGGAAAAAAGAGTCCCCTTCAACTTTGAGGAAATTCAACAATTCTGTTCATTCCATCCAATTAACTAAAATACACTGGCCCAAATGTTAGTATAAACTCAGCAGGAGTTTAAGGGTACATAGGCAATTTATCTGGGAGTATGACATTCCTAGCCTATGGGGAAAAAAGTAGGGGCTTAAGTTAATTCTTTCTTCATATAAAATTATCATAGGCTTCCAGTACCATCTTTGCATTATGTCGTTGCTCCTGAAGAAGACCTTCACCACTTTTTTGCAGAATTTAGACATGTCTGCTTCAAAAATAAATATTAAATAACTTTATAAAGTATAGATGCTTCTGCACATGTGGTGATCATACACCTGCTCTTTACAAACTCATTCCTGAACGCTGTCATATCAACAAGCAATAAAGATATAAAGCAATAAAGACATAAAATCAAGTAAACTTTTCAAATGTCAATCTTGGCTGGTTTTCAGCCCTTCTTCCTGTGCTCTGAATACAATGGAAGTGCTTTAACTGGTCAATACATACAGAAATACTAAAAAACTCAAAGACAAGAAAAACCTAATGAATTAAACACCAGTGCTGCCATAAGCACTGACTAATCACAGCCTTGCCACCAAACTGGAATAATTTCAGGCAAAATGATTACTTTTATTAGAAAGCATAAGTTACCAAAAAAACTAGCAATACACAAAAATTGAATAAAATAAATTTTTAAAAAGGAAGTGTAACAAGATGACATAGCTACTTTCTATTCTGTTCTCAAATATTCAGAAGTGGAAATTATCAGTTGCACTGTCTCCACACATGACTCTCATATTCATCAGAAATAAAGGGCAATGTTGAGTGTAAGCAGAGGAAGATTCAAGTGAAAAAAATCAGAATATTTAGGGCAATACATCAGTACTACTGTATACTGAGTGCTGCATAGAAATACCAGATATAAAGCTATAAAACGGCTTTTAAAAATTATTGATTTACCTGTTAATTATTATTTTTTTGTTCACACTGCACAAGATACGGATTTCTTTACCCATAACATTATTTTGCTCCCATCCCATAAAGTGGAAACAAAAATGAAAACTCTGCAATTTAGAATAAGGGAGTACAATCTACGCAGAAAAGGAAAATGTTTACTTAAAATTAAACCAAGTGAATAGAAGACTCCAACACGTAGATTTCATGGCTGAACTGAAAGCACAGGTTCAAATGAAGGAAAGACATATAGGCCTGAGCGTTCTTCTTCTATAAACGTTCTTGCATGCTCAATTTTAAATCTGGAGATTTTAAAATTAAAAAACTGCAAAATAGAGGAGTTTCTGGAATAGGGATTAAAAAGCTATAGATATAAATTTATTTGTTAGATTCCTCACTTTTGTAATCAGGGATTTGAACAAACTCAGGGTCAGCAAGCCCTTTAACTTAAGTTTATTCATATTCAATTTAAGCTGATGTGAACTGAGTCAATGATATGTAATAAAGTTATCCAATACCTGTAACACTCCTCTGCATAACAGAAGAAATGTTTTGTTGGAGATTGAGTTCTTAGAAAATAAAAAGCAAAGCAATTATCTAGAAAGCATTGGTTACTAATGCTCAATATATATTTTGTCAATTACATCTAACTACCCACACCTTCCTCATTTGCAAAGAATCTATAAAGCCACTATATTCCATACCTCTTGTTCTTTCAGATATCTCCTCTTTCTGTTTTCTATAATCACAAAAAGCCATAAGGAGGGAGAAAATGAGCAACGGACAGTGGACAACGTCAGATCAGGCTGTAACCCATTAGGTACAGAGGATTGTATCGAAAAATCTAATTTCAAAGTGGATGACTCGACAGTTTATGAAACTCTCAGATGGAAAATTACATTCCACATAAGCTAAAGGTAGTTAGAGAGACGCGCTTTTATGCAGTCTTCCTTTTTGCAACACAGTAATCTCTCAACTTTAAAGGCCCATGTAGTATAACTAGGGCCAGTAAGAGTAAGCAACATTTCATTAACATGGTAAGCAACAATTCATTAGCTCTTAAAAATGCAGCTTTGCTTTCACACACAATAAGGCAGACTATAATCCAACAGTCAATTTCTGAGCATTATTACACAGAGGACCAAAAGGGCTTTTGAGAAACTAGGTGACCGCAATAACTCAGGAGTGTGGTTACATTACACAATGTAAATGTGCAGAAATCTTTAATTTAGCTGAAACAAACCCAAACCCACACTGATCACTGTAACACACTTTGGTGCTGCAACAAGTTCATACTATTCTGTAACCACAAAACGAATCCATATATAACATTTATTGCTTCTTGCAGACACATCAGGTTATTCAGAGCTGGTTTGAATACCTACAACATGACTTGAAGTCCCTTCATTAATCTGAGCTCAAGTGACAAAGATGCAGTGTACTGGAACAACCTTACAGCACTGACAGATGTTACTGTATCTACACTAACAACTGGAAGTGAAGGTTTTGATCCTTCACTCCAGTTACTCCCATAATGATTGACACATGTCCATGCACTCTCTCCTCAGGGCCTACTGAGGAGATGTCTTTCAAATGGACAGAGAGGCCATTAAGCACACAGGTAACTGTAGCAGGTTTTCTTGGGAATGAGCTGCCCAGACCTGATTTACCCCAGCTGAGGCCTGACCTGAGGCCTTCAAGCCTGTGACACAGTTAAAATTACTTGGTAAAGTTGTGGCGCAGTTGAAATTAGATGTTAAGGTGTCAGGGAAAAATAAAGGGGTTTTGAAGGTCACTGAGTGGAGTTGTTAGTAAGCATGTCTTAGCTACCTTAAAAGTAAGTTCAACAATGTGTGTTTGCATTCTTCTCTGCTGTGTGCCAATGAAAAAGCTACTGACTTTGTAAACTATATAGAAATGTATAAAAACTGCCAGTTTAGATGAAATAAAGGAGAAACGTAGTGGTGACCATATTGGTTGGACCTGCGTTTGCTTCAACCAAACTCTCTCTATAGGGCAACCCTGGCAACAGGTAACCATGAGACGGAACAACACTCGGGAAATGTTCACCTTCCAATATTAGGTTCACCTTCAACTCCAACGTGGGACAAAACAAACCAAAAAACTAAAGAAAAGCAAAACACCTCCCTCCAAGTCAAACCCTTTCTAGGAAAATGCCTGAATAGCTTTCAAGATCAGACAACAATTGTGAAAGAAATGAAGGTACAACAACAGAAAAAGAAAATCCGGAAAAAAACCAAATATGACTAACAAGCTCCAAGAAGTCCTAAAACAGCTGGTAGCTGGCCATGAAATTGCTTACCTCTGTCTGTGCATTTGATAAATGTATTGTGACCCTCCCGGGGCTGTCCCAGCATTTTCCAATGAATGTTGTCCTTTTTACTTAAAATAATCTCTACTTTCCCTACTTTTTCAGCAATATTTACTAAAAGAGAAAAGATTTCATATTGTTACTTTTAGTTATATTCCATACAAAATACTATTTCACATATCAACTATAATGAAATTCAGAGCAATTACTCATTTCTCAAGACACACATAATTAATTTTTTACATTAGAATATCTAACTGAAGGTACTTCCAACCAATTTCTCTATAATGTTTTAGAGTGCAGTTAAAATAAGCACTAACTGCCTATACATAATTAATACACATTATTTGCCAAATAGATTATGGAACTAAGACAACTTCACAGAGTATTCTAGTCAAGAAAAACATTCATGAACCCAGAGTCTTCATGTACTGGAAACTGGTAGTTACCACTACTTACTACTTTCTTTTCAAGGCCATTTGAATTAATAACCAAGTCCAAGAAAATCCCAGTCTAAGCAAAGAACAGTTTACAACAGAATACACAATTGAACTAAGTTCCAGCTATTTTAACATTTAGTCATATTTAGAGGGATCAGAGCCCTATCAACTTATTACTTTCACAGGCCCAACTGTCACAACTAAAAAAAACCATTAATGTATGGCTTGGTTTGATTGACTATCAGGACCTGATGTTAAGTAAAACTGTAAAGTATCTGATGAGTCAGAAAAATAAACTGAAATTCCACATTCTGATATCAGAATCATAGAATATCGTGAGTTGGAAGGGACCCACAAGGATCATGGAAGTTCAGCTCCTGACTGGACTATCCTAGAAGAGATACAGAAGTGCCGCAAGAGAGAAATTACCAGCCACATCTTCCAAAACTGCATGCTCCAAATCTGAAATAAATACAAACAAACTCTGTGTCAAAAAATAACAAAATTCTATTCCAGCCATCATATATACAGAAAGTATAAGTAAATCTAGGAATACTGAGTGAAATAATAACCCTAAAAAGTTATGCATGTTTATTTGACCTTGAAATTTGACTCATGACTTCTACAAGCCTCATGCATGAAGGCATTATCTTCCCCATTACTTTTAACAATGGCTCATGTAAAGCTACCAATCTGCAATTATTGCACTTGCTCTTGTGAATGAGGGCTTTTAATAATCCTAAAAACACACTTCAAGAAAAATTTTACACAACTTTAAAATCAATTTCTTAATGCATTTTAGTCCACATGTAAGAAATTTAGTAAATAATAAACAAATGAAGATGTGAGTTGATAAACAACATAATTCCTTTACATCAAGGCACTTGAACAATATTTAATGAAAGAGGAATAAAATATTACTTGGTACATGTAAAATGCCTATGGTCTGATGAACAGGTTTTAATATAGTGGAATAAAAATTCAGTAGTTGCAACTGTAAAATTACAGTACCTACCAACTTCTACAAGATACGAGTGGTCATCCATGATGATCTCTCCCCTTAATTGTTTGTCTTGACAGTCAACTATCACCAACTCTGCATTCATGTCCTTTCAAAGCCAAGGAGAAAAAAAATACAACGATTTTTATAAAGTTCTCCCAGAATTCAAGCTAGATCACAACTTGTAATTCTTCCTTCATGAAATATACTTACCTTCTGCTTAGTATATATGACAACTGTGATCAAACTATCTGTTTGGAACCAATCATAACTGCAAAACAAGAAATACAATAAAGAAAAAAATACATACTTCCTTTGACCATATTAAAATATATTTAACCTCAAGTCTTCAAACAGAGTTTGTTTAACAAATTTACAAGCGAAACATATTACTTACTACTTTTGAAGACTAAGCTCAAAGTCAGTAATTTTGACAAAACTACTAAAATAACTATCTTATTATGTATCCTGATAGTCAGTACACTGTAGTTAAAATTGTATGGCATTAGTTTTACTTAAAAAGCACATGCATTCTCTTTGTAGTCTATGAACCTTGCATATGAATGATCAAAATCTTGAGTCCAGAAAAAAGCATTAAATAGGCAGGGTGGCTTCCAAGAGTTAAAGATTTGATGCACAGACCACAAAACCACAGTTCCCTTCATCTCCACAAAGCAAGGTTTTGCATTCATTCCTATTTCCCATGTCCAAACCTTGTAATAAATCCAGGGTAAGGTAAAAGAAAAAAAAAAAAAAGAAGAAAGCCTTCAAATGCTCATTATTTGCATGGCCTTACATTTGCCAGGAGGTAACTTCTACCTGGTTCTGGACCAGAAAAACAGGCACAAAGGGAGGAGCAAACACTCCTGACAGCCAACACATTTTAGGCTGCGCACTCTCCAGTCACATGCCAGAATACGCCAGACACGCATGGGAAGAAAAGCAGTGACGTTTGGAGAGCGCTTCAGAAAATAAACCTCATTCCAGCTGTTCACAAGCCACATCATTTTATGACCAGGGCATGTAAGTAGCCCAGAGAACACACACTCCCAGGGCATTTTGATGCCAAGTGAGAAACTGCACCTTGAGGACCAAAGGCATCATAGAGTAAAATGACGCTTCAGTAACAACAGCAGGCATATCACAGGGACCTTTTAGGGCCTGCTTTGCTTTACATATTGTAGAAACTTGAACGCAGCTATCACATCTCAATATATTCCAACTTGAAATGATGCCTTTTTCAAGGCACAGCAATTGTTTATGGACAAATTAGTTAGTGTCAAGAAAGTAATCAGTTCAGTTGGAATCACTTTCCATGAGTTTTCTCAAGAAACAAAGCTGAGGAGCCTGCAAATATAAGCCATACATTTGTATATAATCAAGGCAGTACAAGATTTAGGAATCAACAGAATAAGCAAAGAACCATCATCTGCCCATATGACCTCTGGCAAATTGTTTAAACCCAAACTTCAACTTGCCTACTTGTACAAGGACGGTCATGACATATACTCATTTAACTGAAATTTCAAGAGCTACCCATGGAAGAACTTGTCCTCTATTTACTAAGAATTGCACAGAATTCTTAAATAGAATGTCCAACAGACAATGACAGACAAAGGCTTACCTTGGACTTAACTCTTTAGCAGAAGAAGCCAGTACTTTCTTCTCAGGAAGCACACCTGCAAAGAGCAGAGTCATTAAAATATTTGCTGGGATGCTTGCTTAATATAAATAATACTCAGGTATGTTTGGGGTTTGTGGTTTTGGTTTTTTTAATTGAATGTTCTAACTATTTGGTGGCTTTATTTCCACAGTAGCCAGACTATGTACATTTTGTATTTAGTTTTTATTCAGCACTTTCTCTTGGAGAGCAGAGTCCTAAAATGTGGAGGTCTGCTTCAGAAATTAAGAGTTCTATACACCACAGTACCTGTGTTGTACTCAGTTTCACCTGTTATTAGCTTGTGTTTTTACACTTTGTGAAGCACAAAAAGACAAAAAAGGTTATCTGAATGACTTGGCTTTAACAGAACTATTTGTTTATACAATTCAGATGAAAAAAATCAATTTGAGATGTCTAATCTAACCTAATTCACAAGTAAAACTTAAATGCCAGTTGATTAAGCAAAGATATCAGCCCTAATCTTTCTACACAGCACTCTACTAGGAATTCTCACAGAATTCAGATACTCACTTTAGCTATTTAACTGCATGAAACAGTCTGAAACAGCCGTTGCTGGGAAGCAACAATTGGTCAGTCTTTCAAAATATCAGCTGTACCAATCTCTGGCAGAACAGAAATTGAACATATTTGGCAAAAACTTGAGGACAGAGATAGATAAAAGTAACTGCAATCCTGCAACACTTTTAACATAAAGAAGCTAAATAGTATGATGATGGAGGAAGTTGGAGACTGAACAGCTGGTAAGTGCTGGTTTCAAGCCCAAAGGCAAACCTTGCAAACCTGAAATGGCTATGCATAACATAATTAGCACATGAATTCTCAGTTACCCAGATTATTATCTTCTAAATGCCAATAACTTTTGTAGTATGACTACAAGCTTAAACACATAATTGAGTGGCTCTACCACGTGGGAAGTATAGAAAAACAAAAAGAGCCACTCTGGTCTAATCCAATCTGTCAAAACTATTTGATCATCCAGAATTAACCCAAAGCAATTAAAACTCAGTCGAATTACTTATTCTTTGAACCTTAATTACTCCTAAGCACACACCATCTGCAGCTGCCAAGGAAGCTAAATGGCAGAGCAGTCAGACCACTGCAAAAGAAAACCAATCACCAAACAATAAAAGCCTTCTCAAAAGCTAAGCCTTTTTTGAGGACACACATAGTATGATTTCCTTGGTCTCCAGGGACAAGAGGAATCCAGGGTCATACATACTCCTATTTGCTTCTGCAGGTCCAGAGAAATATATGAACAGCCACAATAAAACAGAACATTCTGGCAAACCAAGTTATTTATGAATTATTTTGAAATACTGTAAGATGCTACATGAAAACAGTGATTCATGCTGGAATAAAAAAATGATGATTCAGGTGATCTGTGAACCAATTAAGCAAAGTGCACTATTAGTCATGGTGATCACGAATAAAGAAAAGCTGTGGGTGAAGCCAAAGGCTGATGGCAGGCATCAAATGAAGAGTTTAAGATGACCAGCAGATGAACAGCAGATATATAACCCTGCACATCACGGGACTGCTTTGCACAGTTCCACTGGACAGGGAGGCCAGCGATAAAGGCTCTCATGCCATCTTCACAGCCACACTGGAAAGAGCTGGGTTTGGTAGGTGGATTCCATCACAGACAGAAAATGAGAACTGCCAGTCACAAAAGGTGTGATCAGCATACAAAGTCCAGCTGGAGGCTAGTTACTGTTAGCACTCCCTAGGGAACAGGGGATGCTGATATTGTTTCACACAATCACTAGCAACCTACAGGGCACACACTCTCCCAGCCAGCGCAATAACTTATCACACAAACATTAAAGGCAAAACATGAAAGGTTAAGGTTATTAAGGGATGCAGAGAGACCGAAGAAATGGGCTGACAAAAACTTCATGAAGCTCCGAAAGAAATGCAGAATTTTGCACTTTGAAAGAAAAAAAAAGATCCAGCAAAACAAGTGGAAGACCTGATTGGACAGAAAAGACTGGGGCAGAAAATCTTCCTGGCATTTCACAGACAAGCTGACCTTGTTTGTCCATCCCATACCTCCTTTGTCTACACTACTCTACTGCAGTTTTACAATACTTTCAAACACAGAATTCATAATACTTGGTTAGCATTTTGCCTTCTGAAATTTCCACAGATCACTACAGCCTCAGCTCTGGATTCAAATGCAAAGAGAAGTGTGGGTAAATACTGCTCACTCAATGATATTCACATAAATTTGAGATACACTTCCCATTTTGATTCAGGTGAAAACTTACCATTCAGCTGTTTCTTGTCTTCAGACACAGTAGAAGAAATCTCTGCAAGCATTAAGAAAAAACAACAAACACAACAGTTAAGAAGTTACAGTACTTGCCCACATCATGCTAAATTAGCCAAAGTAAGGATCTCCAAATAAACCTTCCAATTTGCTTAACAGAATGACCAGGATGCTTCAGACATCAAGAAGCAACAAACAAAGGCAGCACTGATTACCATTCCAAAAGATTATGTCCAATTAAAAACCTGGTACCTTACAAGCACCAAAAGTTGCATCGCGCCTAAGGACAGGAAATGGCAGAACTCTGACACTTCAAAAAAAAATCCATCACAAATCATCTTTTATACACTTCACAGCTAAGAAGCTCACTGAATCTGTTAAGAATTCCAATGACACTTGTCTCACAACATGACATAGTGGACTGCAAATCTTACCAACCCAATCCTTAGAAATCTAAACCCAATCCTTGACAGGAACACAGGAAAAAGAAAATCTTTCTATAAGCTCCCGCTGCCAAATGATTTTATTTTCAAATTATTATCTGAGTTTTACATTAATTCTACCATATGCTACAACTATTCCAAACCAACCAACTCTAGCAGACAAAAAAAAAAAAAAAAAAAAAAGACCAAGCAGGGGAATCACAGTGTCCTTCTGTTCACAGTAAATCTGTGGGGAAAGTAGACCACGGATATACCTGGGCCCCTTTCTGCCCTT
The DNA here is from genome assembly GCA_013399915.1 of Illadopsis cleaveri. NCBI lineage: Eukaryota > Metazoa > Chordata > Aves > Passeriformes > Timaliidae > Illadopsis > Illadopsis cleaveri. Next base: position 394,148 of record VXBB01004876.1, on the reverse strand, counting down.
CTCTACACTGCACATTTTAGAATGCCTTAATACGAAAGATCCAATTTATATTCTCTCTTATGGGACCCAAGTTTGGGAAGCTGGAGAAACAAACCTGTTCTTCTTGCTCCCTTTTATGAAAACCAAAATGGGAATGTTTCTTTCCTGTTCTTCCATATCCTTCCCAGTGTTCTGCATCACATCAGCCAGTGTTAGAGGAAAAATGCTACAGAGAAGCTAAGGAAGGCTCCTAGAGCAAAGCACCTACCATACACTATTGCAAAATTATTTGAGACTCTTCAAGAATAGCCTTCATTAGAGGCTTTGATGTTGTGCCATTGAAAGGTAAAAAGAAAAATACTCCACATATTTTTTGTTGAGGCAAAAAGAAAATACTCCACAAAATTCTGGTTGAGGCAACATTTGTCTGCATATTCTACTATACACCACTTTTTTGTTTCTGCCAGGATAGGCAAGTTGTTCACAAAAACTTCTTTCTAATGAAAGGTAATGTTTTGTATTTAGAAGTCTACTCTAATTTCACTACATTTTAACACACTGCACTGAAATCAGCACTGCAATTTTAAGGACCATGTGAGACACACTGAAGGCAGAGCCCTGCCTCTCTTTCTAGGATGACATCCCAGCTCTCAGTCTAATCTTGTTGAATTAACAATAATACATCATGCATTCTGACTCCCAAGTAACCACTAAAGTAACATAGGGACTATGTTATTGTACACTAACAAGTGTCTCTGGAAACATCAGCAGTATTAAAAGTTTTCAGAATGTGCTAATGTTTACAGCTAAGCACCCTGAAGGGTCAGCAAGCAGTTTCATGCTGTACAGGTTTGCTGAGGGACATTCTGAAATCACCTCTTACATAGCTGGGTATTGCACTGGCCTTCTCAGCAACAACAAACCCTACATGTTTCAGTGCAAAGATCCACTGTAAAACTACAGAAGGGACACATCTGAATTTCTTCTTAGTCACTAACAAAGGAAGAAGCAGCATTCTCAAAATCCAAGCTGACAAAACATTAACTATCATCAGCATTTTCAAAAGACTCTTCTTTCTCAAAAAAAACCCAACCTAGAGTGTGCAAGGACAAACTTCAGCTTCCTTAAGCAGTTCAGTAGGCAAATTGCACCATCTCCAAGACACCCCCAGAACACACAAAAAATCCCTAAGCTAAACAAATACAAATCTTCCAATAATGGCCCAACAAACCAACCTCTGCCTTCCTTGCTCTGTATTGAGATGGCACCAAACTGCAAGTACCAATGTTTGCCCTACTACTGAACACTCACTCTCTGTCACAAAAAGAAAGCAATGTAATTCATAATTTGAAGTCTTGTCTTCTCTCTATACTTATGGGGCCCATTTAATCTTCTATTCAAAAAAGTGCACCTTAAATTAGTAATTTATTCTTCTGTTCTGAAATGCAAACTTTACAGAATATGGTCTTCTGGAAGGATAAAAGACTAGAATTATTGCTGGCTAATAGTGAAGTAAGTCAATCACTTTTTGATAATTCAAAGGAGGAGGATATATAACCTCCCAGGAATCAACGTAAACCTTGAGAATCTTACAGTGAAGGATTTCAGCAAGTCCAGTGCTGGAGTGTTCCAGAGAAAGGCCAGAAGGCTGGTGAACAGTCTAGAGGGTAAATCCTATGAGAAGAGGCTGAGGGAGCTGGGGTTGTTTAGCCTGGAGAAGAGGAAGCTGAGGTGGGACCTCACTGCTCTCTACAACTCCCTGAAAGGAGGCTGCAGCCAGGAGGGGATTGACCTCTTGGCTACACCAGGGGAAGTTCTGGTTGGAAATCAGGAAGAGCTTCCCTGAAAGGGCTGTCAAGTATTGTATCAGGCTGCCCAGGGAGGTGGTGGAGTCACCATCCCTGGAAGTGTCCAAGAAATGATTGGACATGGCACTTGTCCATGGTCTAGTTGACAAGGTGGTGGCTGTTCAAAGGATGGATTTCATCTTGGAGGTCTTCTCCAACCTAAATGACTCTGTAGTTCTATTATCAGGTTGATTCTTTATTAACAAAATTACATTATTCAAGTCTGAAATGGCTAAAAGTGACAAAGGCAACAGAACTGGTTTTATATAGTTGACAACCTTTATCCTGCAAATTTTCCTACAGCAAAATGGATGGTTCTATTACAGAACAAAGCAGGAAATGGGAACAGCAGAAAATGAACTGCCAGAGCCAGCAGGGGTAAAGATGTGCTTATGTTTTACTGACTGGCTGTCAAAAGAATTCCTTCCAGCCACAGAAAAGTTAGATTAATAAAATTGACAAAATTCATGTTTACTTTTAAATTTCTAACTCAGTTGACAAAGTAGCAATAATGTCTCTGTAATGCCTCAACTCAGTGAGGTAGTTATGCTGCTGAGGTTTCTCCATACTTCCCAGCATTTACCTTAGAAGTTCCACACTGGAATTAGCTACCTAGCATCATGCAGATGCAAAATACTGTTCCACTCCACACAAAGGCCAAACTCAACCCAACTGTTAAGATGATGTTATTTAAGCATTAAGCACGCACGCAGTGCACTTCTTCAGGAGCTGAAGAGCTACAAGATAGCTGAAATTGAGAACTAAAGTATGACACAGAACTGGAGAAAAAAAGTAGTTGTAATCATTAATCCTTTCATGTTTTCACTGCAGTTTTGCTAAGGGCCAATACTGAGTAACAGTGTCTGCTTCCCAGGTATAGGAAATCTTGGTTGTGGCCTACAAACCAAAAACAGACTGAAGATTAAAGTTTCTGGAAACCATCACCTGCATTCTAAGACTATACTACCTTTCGTGCTGTCCTGGCTCAAAGGAGTCTGTTGTACCAGCAAAATTTTCTCAAGGTAAATTCAAACTAAAGGACCCAATAAAGTGTTCTGGAAAGAATAATTGCCCACGAAGTGTATTCAAATATCTCAATACATATGCAACTTGCCAGATGTATGTAGGTGCTGAAATCACCAGATTGAAAATACTGACTTTTATTTCAATATGAGAGCTGCCTATGACAGTTTGCCCTCACGGATCAGAAGAAAAAAGAGGGATGGCAGGGCAGTAAAAGGTCTTTTCTATATACACAGACATATAACACACATGGACAGTTGTTTTCTAATTACTAAAAACAAAAGAAGAAACATAGCAGTACATTACTAGAAGTCTTCAACTATACAACAATTTCATCTTCAGGCATCTGCTGTAAAAAAATACTATATGCAAAAGCCTGTATGCAAGAACAGAGGCTCTCCTCATAAATATGAGGTGATTTAGAATTTTTCGTAATTTCCAAAAAATTTTGCAATAAAGTATAATAGGCAATACTTCATAAAACAACTCACCTTTTGGAGCAGCAATAGGCTTGACAGCCATTCTCCCAACAAGACATTCCTTCAGCATTGATTCATAATTGACCCAACGATGAACCTACATTAACAAAATGTTTTTTCATAAAATTTGGAATTCTTACTATGTTGTTCTATGCACTGAAATAGAAAAGTTCATTTTTGTACATTGATTAATATAATTCATTCAGCAGATTCATTTTTAAACACATTAGAAGTCACTATTACATCAGTCAGTACTTATTTTTACTTCTATTACAGATATCATGGCATTAAGTGAAACAATAGGATTATGAAAAAAGTAACAATAGTTTAATTTACTCATTTATACTTTGCAATATCTGAACATCATAACCTTTAGCTACAGAATATATTTCAGAACAGCATTTTTATGACGCATGCTACACAACTAACAAAACAAAGACCTTGTCATTACCACAATGTTCATTAGTCTTGCTTAGACAAGTGAAGGGAAAAGGGATGAAGGAAACAAACATAAAGAATAATCATTAAAAAAAACCAAACACCTCCTACCAAGCTGGTGTATTTCTGTTTGCTTCTGTCTTACTATCACTGAATCATTTGGAAATTCCCTATTTTAGAAAGTAAAATAAAGTGAAGAAAAAGCAGTAGCTTTACAGACCAGAACTGGAGAACTTGTAGAGGAAATGGATGGCAGAAAAGCGAATTCTGATAGGGCATCCAGGAAAACATCACAAGAAGAGAAAAGGAAACAAAGTGTTGCATGACAAATTTGAATGGTATCTAGATTCAAAAATAAAAACTTTAAACTGGACTAGCTAAGGAGATGAGATAAAGAATCTCATCAGCAAGTTGTAGTTTCCTCATACACAGGTAACAGAAAGAAATGAAGGATTATGAATGACAGTTAATTTTTCCAGAAATTTGAGGAACACTAGCAATCTACCAAGCTCTTAAAAAAAGACTACTATCTGACAGACACAGAATGCTAAAGCAGAGGGGAAAACAAACACCTCCAATTACAGGAAAGACATAAGCCAGAAACAATAGAAGTGAAAATCATATTTTCAGGATCTAAACCTGCTTCTATTCCCATGACAAAAAACTAGAAAGCTGCAAGCATATATCTGAACTTAACTACAGGGGCTTCCCCAAATACTACTGATGTCAAGACTCCTGTTTTCAAGGACATCATATAATGACCCAGCAACATAACTCCAAGCCACAGCTTGATACTGGATACTTGATACTACAAATTTCTTGAAATCAAAGAATTACACCCAAAACCAAGACTTAATTTGTGAAAGGATTAACCAAGGATAAACTCAAAGTTAAAACACTATCCATCTTTATTTGCAACATTAAAAACATTTTGCAAATGAAGGCATAACATACTCTGATGCATGTCATGTAAAGAGATGTAATACATGTAACACATGTAATGTATTTTCTTTCAGAAACAAAGATTTCTTTTCTGCTCTTCGCCAATTGCTCAGATAAACCTAGTGAGTAATGAAGACCCACTGAATGTCTGCTTCTAAAAAATACCAACTCAGTGAATCACATTTTACAGCACCAAGTTTACAATTCCTTGTAGAAAGCATACCCATGCTGCAGAACCTTTATTTTCTGAGTATTTTCAAAACATTTAAAGAAATAGTAAACAAATAAGAGACCAACTGTCATCTTGTGATTTGTTCACCAGTTAAAGTTAATAGAAGCTCCAGCATTTTTCTGATTATGCACCTGCCAAGTATATAGACAAATAATTCTACAAGCTTTTTTCAATAAGTGAAAGCTCTTAGAAAAACAGGCCCTTCCAACAACAGTAGTCATTGAAGCAATTTATTAAGAAAGTGGTATCTCAAATTGTTGCTAGCTTTATTGCTATTTCTGCTAAAAAAAGAGGTCTAATTGAAGCATAATTCGAACAACATAAAGTGACATTTTTATTATTGTCTTTTGATACAAAGTTTAAACTGCATGTCTCTTCCAGCACATATAAGTGTCATTCTGAGCGGTGACCTGCTGCCTTTCCTTAGGACTGAAAAAGTTCAATTCACCATTTCCACTGAAATGCCCTAAAAATAATCGCAAAACGTTCATTTTTCAAAGTACAGAGAGCAAGCGTCATTTGCTGCCAGTTGTTCTCACCTGATCAAAGAGATCTGTACCATCAGTTCCTGCTGCTCTCATTAGTTCATCCTCACCACCTGGATGGTATTCCATGTACGGCGTGACATTATAGACAAATCCTGAAGAAAACAGAATATAAAAGCATATGAGCAGCATTTCTACAACTACTCCTTTCTCCAAAAATAATGGAAAGGTTATCATAAATTAAAGAGTGCACTAGCAAAAACAGTAGGCATAATTGGAACAAACAGTATGACTTCACAAAAACAGAAACATAAGTGACACAACTGTATAGAGCACAAGAGGTATCTTATCACATGGAGATGCCAATCCTACAATGCCACACCACTTGCCCTGGGTTAAGACTTCAACCTAGAAATTGAACATGATGTATTCCAGCTGGAGGGTAAAAGTACCATAGGCAGGTTTAAAATGAGACAAAATTGAACCAGCTAGTGCACAGAATTGTTTTCAGTTTCCCTTCCAATTAAGTTATCCCTGAAGAGTTGTCATGGGTGGTAGTTGTTTCCCTACCACCCATCACCATCATGGAATGCCTACAGGAACGAACTGTCTCACATAAGGAAAAACTGTCACCATCAGCAACAAAACTTCCATTCTTTAGATTCAGCAATATAAGAAACTTAACATAGCTTGTGCTCATTAATGGCTTACAACTCTGGTTGTATCTGTCCCAGTAAAAGGGCTCAGCACTGTTTCTACACTTCCAGTGAGACAGAACAATGTTTCTTTACAGGTCTGAAATGATGAAGGCTAATTATTGTTGCTAGGCAACTGGGTTATTGGAGCCTGAAGAATGCAGCTGTAAACAGACTTAACTACAGACATATTGCTGTTAACATGATTATTGCATCCCTACCTAGCTGAATGTTTGAAGATATTTAACATTATCAAAACAGGAAGCTACCTAAAACGGAACTGTAGCAGCGGTTTCAGAAGAAGCTTTGAAGACATCAGGAAATGTACATTAATTCCTTCAGAAGGAGAGAAAGGCATTCAGCACTGAGCCTGGGGCAGATACACTTGGATCAATCCTAGTTGGCAAGAACAACCATCCCAGTCAACAACAAAGACCCAGTCAATAACAAAGGAAAGATCTTTGCACACTTTACTGACCTGCTCTTCTGATGGCTGCATTCACTGTGCCATCTTGTGTGCAGCAGTGATTACTGCACACAATAAATTTTAAGTATCTGCATAGCCATGGCCTCCTGACTATTACTCAAATTTACCACCAAACTTGCTAGAGAAAAAGAAATATCATTTATATACCCTTCATGAGTTTTTTACACCCCTGAACCCCCCTTTATATACAAATCTGTGCCCTATATGACAGCTTTCTTTGATCACACTGGGGTTTTGAACCAAATGAATTTCTGTTATTCTTTTACTTCACATTGCTCTCATGGGTTTCTGCTCTGTCTTATAGACAGAGTCTTATAGACACAGTCTAACTACCAATGCAGAGACCTAATCTAGCTTTTCCATAATCATATTATTTTACTATCTGACCACATATGAGGGCTACCATGATTTTCAGTTATGATGGTTTTTTCACTACTCATCTGAGAACAGAAAAGGCAGACCTGGAAAGATTTAAGGAAAGATACAGAGGCAACCTGATAGAGTTCTCGTAAAAACCAGCCTCAGAGATGCAGTGAAGGTAGGATGAGATTAAAAAAGCGGAAGCATTTTTAGACAGTAATTCTGCAGTAGATGTTCCTTTTTCAGAGTGAAAAGTTAACAGATGTCCATAGCAAGCAAGCTTTCTTTAGCTCTCCTCTCGTTATAGTTTTACTAGCACATGCAACTGCAGCATAGGGAACTAACAATCCTATTATTTTGCTTAAAGGCCAGTACTGAATAACATTTCACCTTTACTTTCACTCACATCCCCTTTAACACTCAACAGTAATACAATCACCATCACACAGAAATTTTTAACTTTCTTTTGCTGAAGTTCAGACATGACATTTTATGAAATATCAATGCTGTTCTTTACCAGATCAATGTTATCACTAACAGATTAAGAAGATCAGAGTAGCTAATGGGACATTTCTGTAGAAAGAGTGGTTCTATCTTCATAGAAACTGGTGTTATCGCCTAACACATTTACGGTGATATTAGTACATTTTAGCCTCTAAATGATTAAACTGCAGAGTAAATGTTTTACTCCTTTCTGTAGGACAATTAGGAACTCCATTTGCAACTCTGAAAATACTCTTCTAGCCACAGCTATTGCTCCAGACCACCTTCACACATTGTTAAATATCGTATGATTCAACTTCTGAGCTAAAATTTCATTAAAATAATAACAGAATTGCATGGTTACCACAGGTATTGTCATTATAGACAGAGATTACAGTTGCTCTGTGTGGCAACTGTCATTTGCATTACCAAATTTTATGAAGTAGTATATGTGCTTTCACAGTTATTCCCCAAAGACCATTCTCCAGGTTTAAGTAGTACTTTTAATATTTATATGTCTCTGAATGCTCTAAAGGAATCCTTAGAAACAGTCAACTGCTCAAAATCATAAACTGTCCAAGACTGAGGAGTGTACATCTCAGCATTTTCAAAGTCCTATTTTCTTGTTAAGTCCTTTTTATCTGATACACTACCTAAAATCTTGGGTTTATTTATTTCACAGACAGCTATAAAATAGGTATAAAATATGGCCATTTGGAAGATTTCTTTTGAAAGGCTTGGAAGCAAAGAAAATCTTTGTAACACAAAATCTCTTACTTGGAAGTTATGCCAAATTATGTCAAGATTACACTTGACCTAAGCACAGGAAGTGCACAGTTTCTCTTGGAGTGTGGCTTTTGTTCTTGTTTTTTGAGTTTTGTTGCTTCTTCTTCTAAGCACAGAAAAGAGAGGCCAGGTAAAAAATGCAGAAGAAGCATCACAGCAACCAACCTCTTATACATATCCAGCAGTCCTCCTTTTTGTTGTGTTTAGAGAGCTCATCTTCAGTCACTTCAACCAGCCTCCCTTTCAAACCAGTCAAGTCCTTCCCACTTTTAGTTAGCCGAATCCAATCCATAAGACTCCTTCCTGGTTTTAATGGTACCTGAAAAATAACAAATGTACAAACAACTTCAAACTCTAAAGGAAGAAAAAACCATTCTAAGACTACACTTTTCTAAGCTCCATAGGCAGGCTCAGACAAAAAAAACCCCAACAACAAAAAAGATAAATAACGCAACTCATATTATTCAGTGATATTTGGGAGCCCTATTCAGTAGTAGGGGTGCTTAAGGGAGTCTTCTGGGTAGTGACACAGAAATTACTGAACGCCAACAAACATTCAGATGAGTCTTCCCAAAGCAAACTGAAGATACCAAGTCTGCCTGTGGTGGTAAATCATTTAAGATATGGTCTGGAAAACCATGAGCAATAAAGAAAGGAGATTTTAAAATCCTGGTCAGGTAAGGCAAGTTTCGCCTTCACAGCACTCATAAAGACTTTCCACAAGCCCTACAGCAACTGGAAGCCTCACTCAGAGAAAGCTGGGACAGAAGTCTAGTAGCTTTCCAGAGAACTACTGCCATGGTCTGTCTGCCTGTCCTGAAAGACAAAGCAAGACCTTCAGGGTATCTGACACCTTCCTTTTCAACAGCACCACAGTCTCACAACTGTTTTGATCCAAATTTTAACAACAGGAAACTGGGTTAAAGAACGGCGGTCTTACAAAACCACAGGAAAAACAGAAGCAAAAAACCTAAAACGTGATAAACCCATATTGCTTAATGCTACTTTAGTTCAAACCTGCTTTCCAAGCAAGGCCTCTAGACAACAAATGTTCTCAAAACCCCTCCAAAGATGAAGATCCAACACATAACGCATAAGCTGCACGCAGTAATTCCAAGGTGAAAGTCTTCATCTCTGCACAGGAGGAACAGCCGGGGCAGGAAGTGCCGGAAGTGTTATCACCGCCGCCCTCTCGAACGAGAAGCACCAAGCGCTTTCCCGCCACACA
>VXBB01004876.1:360055-384668 GCA_013399915.1 Illadopsis cleaveri | reverse complement strand
GGCTGTAGAGCCAGCGGCTTCGGCTCGGGCGCGGCCCGGGAGAGCCCGCCCGGGATCGGACATCCCTATGGGGCGGGAGCGGCGCCTACCCCGTCCGCCGCTTCGTCTCCCCCAGGGGTGAGGAGGTTTGCCTGCCCCTGCATTAGGATTGGTTTTCTGTCCAGGTGTCCCAGCGCCAGGTGCTGAGGCCAGAAGGTTGTGGCAGACACAGCTGTTGCAGCCCACCCTCTGACGGTTAAGCGTGACAAGGCTGTGGGTGAGGGTCCGCTGACGTCCTGCAGCAGCGCCCCTGGAAGCACACGGGACGGGGCAAACAGTCCCTGGCTAGTGTTGGCACACTGAGCCAACACAGCGCTCAGGCGAGGGTAGAGCCAGGTATGTGCATAGGCGCTACCTGACAGAGGCACTGGCCTTTAATTTAAAGCTTTGGATTTGTTTCGTTGTTGTTTTAGGGGCTTTGGCCTTCACGATTTGAGGTACCAAACTTTGTTTCAATTATTAAAACTAAGCTCACTGTTGTAACAACTCAATCAGATCATTTTCTCATTTCTTGATGTCCACTTTACAAACAAATGCAGTATGAAACTATCACTTATATGTATAACAGCACATATACATGAGAGCACGAGTGAGTAAGGCGAACTCTTCTACACAACAAGAACTAGATTAGAATTTGGACTCTTTTCTCTGTTTCAAAAACAGCTATATTGTTTCTCTTCTCCATGTTTGAAACTGTTGTAACAGCAGGCACAACACAGTTGGAATACTTAATCCAATGATTACTTGATACATTTCCATATGGAGCCTACTAAATCACAATGACAAGCTTTCCTTGTGTCCTCGGACTTTGAGAAAGTCACATAACCATAGAGCCCTTCAAAGTAAAGCATCTGTTGTCTGCTTCAAAAATTGATGTTCAACTTATGAGCTACAAACTATAGGACCTCAGATATAAAAATACTAATCAATACCTTGCCCACTTAAACCAGGACAGGAACAGAACAAAGAAAAAATTATAAAATTACAAGACATCTCAGTTTTATTAAGAATAACTTACATAGAAATAAATTATCTTTAAAAATACTATAATACATATTTATATTAAGTTTAAGTCTTAGAAGTGGCATTGCCCTTCCCTGCAGTCAGCAACCTGATTCTGTTCTTGAATCTTGTTCCAGTTGATCTTCATCATCTTCGCTATCCGAGTCTTCATAAAAGGAAATTGTAGCCTGAACTGGGAAGTTTTTCAGAAGTGCTTCAGCTTCCTGATACAAGTAATCATAGCACCTTGATTTGGGCCAAAATAGTCTGAAACAAGTGTACAATAGATTTGCTTATTGTTATTACATATTTTACCTGGAGGCCAACATGCAAAAAACCAAAGTGAAATTCTATTAAAACAAGAATCCTACAGAGCTTTTCTTTGCATGCTCAATTGCTAAGTTGCTTTCTACATTCAATTAGGAAAAAAATTTCTCTGGATTCTTATTTTTATCTGAAGAGATAAAGATGATTTAGAGTGCTAGTTTTGCAGCAAAACTACAAAAACCCAAGACCCTGCATGTGAAACATCCCACTCCAGTACTCCATTAACAGTACTAGCTGGGGGTCTGATCCAAGTAGTACTCCCCCTATTGGAACTATTCCTAGGGAATATATAATGGGTGGGAAACAGGATCAAAAATACATTTGAATCAAATTAGTAGTTTTCTTACTGAAGGTCCCAGTCCTAGGAAGTTGTTGATACTTGTTTCACACCATTCTAAAATTCAAAGGTATGATAAAAGTCATGGGGTGATCAGGCCTTGATATTTCAACAGTCCCAAAATAATCAACAGACTCCTTAAGGAAGATGTCCCACAGATGTAGATTTTAAAGCAGTCTGTGTTGTATCCAGAAATTAACAAAATAGGCTTATAAGATCATAGTAAGCATGGGCTATCAGCTAATGATAATATATTGTAATTAATGTACTCCAAGTTCCTGATCCTTTTCAACTACCATCCTCTTTTGCTTACAGTTTAGAAATATCTAGAAGGAACAGACCATGGAAATCCCAAGAGCCAAGAGACTAGCACAGTACAACATAATGAAATGCTGACTAGAGATTGTTTAAAATAGAAGTGCATTAAGAAACAGAACTAGATGGCTTTCTAGCAATTACAAGAAATACTTTTTAGGCTACTGTTTAACAGAACAGTGCTTCCTTGGCAGCACAAAGTCACTGACATCGGCTTTGTAACAGGTCTCCATTACCAGTGTTGCCTGCAACAGCATTCACTCAAACCTAAGCATTGGAGTAGTCACAGTGAAGTCTGCCTGTACAGTTGCTTAGTTGGTGCATCACTATCTGGAGGATCAGAGCCTAGATTTGAAAGAAAGGCATATCTTGTCTGGAAAAACTACTTGTGCAATTATTTTAAGTACCTTGCCACACCTACCAGCATTTCTGAATACAGACTCTCCTACAGATTCAACTGTTGTTATTTTCTTTATTTCATTTTCAGAACTGTCAGTGCAGATACTATCATCTCCTTTATCATTAAAGCAGTAGTTACACAAGTATCTTCCTCGGCAACGGTGGCTTAGCCAGTGCATACCCTCTCTTCCTGCCATTCTCTCCCACGCCTCCACCTGCTTCGTTGCTGTGGGAGGGCGCTGGATGTTTGCACAGCAACACAGCCTAGGAACTACACCCCCGTGCCTTTTTTGATCCTGGGCACAGGAATGAGTAACAAGGTGCTTCAGCCAACTCCACCACCCTCACCAAAAAACACCCACATAACTTTTAATAATAGGTCTCAAGTCTCACACCACAGAGGCACATCAACAACTCAAATATGTTAAATCCACGAGTCCTGGCAATCCTTTGCCCGAGGATCTGTCAGTTCAAAAGCACATAAATGGCCAATTCACTCCCAAGGCACTTTAATACCTACATAAATATATGGGCGGAAACAAAAGGGCGGGAGAGCAGATGCTAAGACACTACACTGGTGAGCAAGGGACTCTCCCGGCCGCACAGCTCCAGGGGCCCCTGGTGCTCCGAGGTCCCCCGCGGGAACCAGCGGTGTCTGGGGACTGCCACTTACCTGACGGGGTGCGTGTAGTGCGCCAGCTTTCGGGAGGCTTCCGCCAGCCCACCGGGGCTGTGAGGCTGCGGAGGAGAGAGCAGAGGTCAGCCCGCCGGCACCGCACCGGGCCCTCCCCGAGCATCCCCGCCCTGCCGGGACTCCCCAGCGGAGTGCACGGCGATTCCGGCGGCAGAACCTCCACCGCGGCGCGCCCCACCAGCCGCAGCGGGGCCGGGGCCGGGGCCGCTCCGCCGGGCCACCTCATCCGGCACGGGCACCCACGGTCTCCAGAAGGGCGCAGGACTGCGGGGCGAGGGCAGGGCCGTCAGAGCAGCACCGGGCCGCCCTCCGCGCCGGGAGGAGGAGAGGGGCGAGTAGCCCTGCGTGGGCAGCGCCGCCGAGAGGGGGTGGGGGCAGCCGCCCTCCATCCTCCGCCGGTGCGCGGCCGCTCGCCTGGCGCTGCCGCCCGCGGGCCCGGAGGTTTTTATAGCCGGCGGCGGGCGCTGCGCGGCGCGGAGCCCCCACCTCCCCCGGCTCATCTGCCAGCGCCATGCACAAACAGCCTCCGCGCGAAGGCGCCGCCGTGTAAACACGGGGCGCGGGCGCGTGCATGCCCCAAATGGCCCGGGGAGGGGAAGCGGGCGTGGGGGGGATTTGGCGAGTCCGTGTTAATCGCACTCGGGCAGACACATGGCAGCTGCCGGGGGGCAGGTGGGGACAGCCCTGTGGGAACGGAGCAGGGGGCGGCGGCACCGGGGACGTGCCTGGCCGCTCTGCGCCCCGGCAGCGGGGTCCGGCCGCCGCGACCGCGGCCTTTTGTTGTTCCAGCCGTGTTTGTCTGTGCTCCGGAGCGGCGAGTCACGGCGTGTGGGCACCGCGACCCCCCCGCGGATGGCAGCGCCCGCCGCTCCCGGCGGGAGCAGGCACGGACAAAGGGACCCCGTCCCGGCGTGGTGGAGAGCGTGACGCCCTTTGGAGGGGTCCTTAGTCAATAACGCGTCAGTCCCAGTGCGCTCCATGACGTGTTCCCCCTCAGGCAACGGTGGTGGTTCTTTTTTTATATATATATATGTGCACACACACTTTTTTTAATGGGGTATTTTTACCGAGGAAACGTGCCTGCCTTAATTCTTTTTTCATGTGGTCCCAATACTTCATTCTGCAGCCAGCGCTGGATGCTCTCACTACACGTGCAAGGTTTACACGGAGGTCCGGCTGTTTCCATGTTCCCCGGTAGCAAGGGAGTTTACTTTCATTTCTATTTTTATTTATTATTCTTGTTTCCCCTTTCCTTTCTGAGGCTGCAATCAGTGATCCATGTGAGAGGGGCAGAAACAAGTTATATAAGAGCTGGTAAACTAATAATATCAGCCTTAAAGACTAGGAGGGTTGGTGGGATGGAGCTGCCCTAGATGCTGAAGAAGGACTTAAACCCCAGGTAATTTATTGTCGCATTAAAGACACTCATTACTGAGGTACCACAAAGATTGAGGCACTCTTTGGAATAATATTTTGCCTTCTTGAGTTTGTATGAGGCATAAGGAGTGTGTCCACCTTAGCATTGCCCAAGAGTAGCTGCAAGTAGCTGCTATTCTAAAAAGAGTAGCTACAGACTTGTGCCTTCTCCACAACATCTTCAGCACAATCCATTCCACTAGCTAGTACCAGTAACATATTAGAAGCTGTGTGGGAAATGTAATCAGTTTAATCTTTCACATCCTAAAGTCAAAACCAGATGTAGACTGACTTGCCTTTCTGAAGGAAAGCAACCACTTATTTTGAACAAGAAATAGTTGGAAGAGTACACATATTCAAGCTTGTGCGTGCTGTGATACATTCCAACTTCACCAGTGGACACACTGTCATTTTGGAGATCTGTGCCATTTGGCCACTTGGAAAAATTGATAATTATGACTTCAAGAGTTAGTAAGAGAAAATATATTTTCCAGTGACAAGTCCAGTTTAGTAGGACATGATGTTTGTAGCTGTTTGGGTTTTCCCTGCTTAATTTTCGCTGTGGCTTAGAATCAGATTTATTAAAATCAGAGTGGACAAAAGGCTCAAACTACAATACATATTCATCTTAGAGCTAAGAAATAGAGCAAAGTATAGTAAATTGTGCAATAAACCAAATATGATCGTAAGGAAAACTGTTTCTACTTTTCTTCTTTTTCCAAATAGCTATTGTAAAGCTTCTCAGGTGATGTAAAGCATTAAAGAAATGTTTTAAAGCTGTCTGATGGTAGATTCTTCTTTGGCCTAAATGAAGTGAGAGCAATAAATTTTATATTTCACATTTCTCTTTTGAGAAATTTAACATAGGCTGTGTAAGGGAAAAAAAGAGAGAAGGTTCACTGTCTAAAGAAGAAAAGCAGAAAAATCCTCCATCACATTATTGGTGACAAAGGGCTAGGAGAACACAACATCAACTTTATCTGTTTGATAAAGCATAAAAATTAGTTTCATGTCTACAGTGAAAGCTACAAAAGATGGGGTGGCTTTGATTAACAACTCTTAATTGTCTCAGGATTCTTTTTAGTACCTGCCTGAAATGAGAAAATGTCCTAGGGAGAAAGTGTGATTTACCCATTAGAGAGCAAATTGAAAGAGAAGTGTTGAAAGGATAAGGAGAAAATAATGACTAACAGCTGTTGTTTCCCTGCATATTTTCACACTGTATGAGTCTTCTTGTCTTTATAGTTCAGTAATGCAGTCCTGTTTGTTGAGGGAAATACAGAAGTCTGTCGTTGTAATAATAACTTGTTATCACTGACAAAAGAAAACCTGAACAAGAAAAAACCCTTAACATTTTGCTATCTTCCCATTGACCTTGAAATACAGGCTGGAAACTGGTAAATCAGGGATAGAAGATGCTTTGTCATGTTTGTCTCTTCTGCAATTTGTGCACAGCAACAGTGCATTGGTTTCATCGTGCTAAAATCTCTTTATGTAGGAGCTACAAACAGGTGCTGAACAAATAGTTGGTCAAATAGGAGTGATGGAATACACTTAAAACTGGTTCTTTTAATATAGTAGTGACATACATAGCTCTGAATTCAACATGAAGTCCAATAGAGGCAGTTCCCTCATGCATTCTTGACTCATCTAACCAAAGCAATATTCCCCATTCTGTGCCCTAGATCCTGGTTTTTTTTGTAATTCTACATTTTTTAAAAAGTGCACGTCCTGAGTTGAAAGTTGTTCTTGGTTGTAGATATATAACTAGGCTCCCTCTGGGAAAGGAAGGCTGGGAATCAGCATCTAATACACTGTGTTTTATTATACTGGAATGAAAACTGAAATATTGTGGTTTATGGTTCTATTTACTCTTGTGCAATAATAAAAATACCTGGGCTTTTGATCAGTTATCAGCCTTTTGAAAATTTCTCTCAAGGTCATAGATTTAAAATAATTTCCTTATACCACTTTCTAAGCAGATCATAGTCAGTCATTTGCAAGGTTCAATCCTGCTTAGCCATAGTTTGATTTTTATGGAGATTTTTGTACAAAATTGCAATTGAAGAATTTCAAATGCAATACAAAAATTCTTGTACAGTCACTCTGATGTTACAACAGTGGAACAAAACTCCAATTTTGTTTTCTCAGAATTATTCCAAGCAGTATTTTTCCAGAATGAAAGTAACTTTTAAAAATTTGATTTTAAACACTTTTGTGGCTTTCTGCATTGTGACGTCTTGAAATGCAGTGCACTGTTAATAGGATACACAGAAAAGCAAACACAGAGATCTGTGCAGATTTCAGTGTGCTACAATAAACAAAGTAGGTGTTCACAAATGGCTTAGAGCTAAATTTGACAGGACAATGCTAATCACACTGGGACATGGGAATATCTGGACAGAGAACACTCAGCTGGCTTCATATTCACCTCCCTTAAGGCAGAGATACCTCTCACTTATTAGTAAAGCAGGGACATTGCATGAAAATCATTGCATGAGTTGATATAGGGAGAGAATTGGCTTGATCTTGCCAGGAATTTGTTTTAGTGACAAAAGCAAGGTCAAACATGAAACTGTTCTGCTTACTGAGACTGAAGTGAGAAAACGGATTAATAGACAAAATTTGATCTTGTTTATTTTATAGCCTAGGTTCATCTTCATGCTTCCATTTTTAACAACAATTTAGGACGAGGTTTTGAAATTAAGTGTATGCCTGATATTTGCATATAGGTATTGACTGTACATGCATATGTCATTTATTTACATGTTTGGTCTGTTGGCTCATAAATTGATCTTTTTTCCCACTAAAAGCAAAGTTTGCTCAGGAAATTTGTGAACAACTTTGCGTTGCACAGATGTTCATCTGTGTGCAATGACAATTTACTGAAAACTTTGCAATGGTGTCTTATGAGGCCTTAATCATTTTTTGGTTGTGATATGGCACAAAGGGCATTCTTTATGCTATACTTTGAAAATAAAATATCAATTTGCAAAGAAAAAGGACCACCACAGATATGTTCACCAACCTTTATCCTTATCACTATTTGGATTTGATACAGTATTTTCAATAGACCTAATGTACCTGAAAGTGGGGTTCATTCAGCATTTCCACAAAATTGTTTATTGTTGTAAATAATATGAGATCCAAACTACATTCCAAGAAATAACATAAATACAAATTAACTTTTTTATTAAAAAAAAAGGAACAGAACTAAGTCAGCAGACCAGTCTATTCACATTACCAGTGTTACCAACGGCTATAAAATGATTGCTTGGCTAATAAATGTTGTGCTTGTTCTATTGCTAATAAATGTTATGCTTGTCCTATTTACACACCTATTGCTGGTGTGTATTTTTTCCATCCTATTTATACGCAAAAATTCAGCATATAATCAAACAGTGTAGTTCTACTTAAACTGAAGTGCCAGGTGATTCCTAGCGGTGTATGTTGGATGTCTAAAGATGGAATCCTCTTTCATGGACATATCCATTTCACTTCTCCTCATTTCTCTGGATTTGACTAGGCTGTAGTAGTATTAAACATCATTCTTTCATTTTATAGAGAAAATTATTCTTCCCCTTTTTCTAAATAACTGAAACACTGGAAGGAAAACTTTGTGAAAAGCAGGGATGCAATTCCAAGAAAGGATATCTTTTCACCCTCTTTTTGCTATTGGAAACCAGCTCCTGGTAATTCAGGAGTGAATGGCCTCATTTGAAAGGGCACAGCTCTACATTTCACTCTGTCAATGGGACTGAAACCCTCCAACTTCCTTAGGTTTATCCCAGAGCTGATGCTGTAACAAACTTTGTGGTGGGGCAATCCTTGGAATCTGCTGGGGGATGAGCAATGTGTTGTGTTCATGGCACACGTGCGGCTACGTGAGAGCCCCGCACATCCATGTGGCAAAATGTGGCTGCACACAGCAGGTTGGGCTTCCTCATCTCCCTCCCCCTCTGCACTCCGCTCCCAGGCCCAGGCTGGCAAATGGTAAAGGATAATGTATCCACATGGGAAAGCAGCACATTAAGGGACTGAGAATGTGTAATGGAATCAGGCCTCAGTTACAGGGATCTTCTAAAAAAACAGGAATATTGCTTGCTATTGAGTTATGGGCACTTTAAATTCCATGCAGATAAGAAACAGAGACATCAGTGCTGAACACCAATCTTGTTAACCTCTTTTAACAGAATGAAAGTCAGTGAAACCCTGATACATCATTGATGCCAGGGCTCAGCAGAAGTATCTGGCTGGCTCAGCATAATGCAGCATAATGTCACAGTGTTTGCTGCAGTTGGAGCACATAGTGCTGCAGTGTGGCACTGGCAGGATTTACCCTCTTGCCTCTGGAAATAAGTGAGAGGCAGCCAAATGAAATGAAGTCAACAGCTATTGACAGAAGAGATGAAGAAATTAAGATAATCATTGGAATGTCCTGATCTGACCCCTCTGGTAATATAGTCCCTAGCAATGTCATTTCCTCTCTCACAGTGGTCCATTCAATTAACTGTTTCTTCAGATATATTGCTTTCCTGGCTACAAAGATAGCGATGGAGGCAGAGTGGTTGTTTTTCAATTTCTCTTGTCTCTCCAAGCTATCAGCACAGCATCAACTCTCTGAAAAGACGCATGCCACTAAGTATGATGTATATAATGCAGCATGATGTGTATAATGAAGCATTTAACCTATCTCAGGAAGGAATGAATTGCAAGAAACAGAGCTGTACCTCTGACAAACAAGCACCTGAGAAAGGACATGAGTGCTAAAGAGAAGCAGTGCCAGCCAGAGGAGTACACACGGTATCTCGTACTGCACTGCAGGGATGTCAGAGCTCTTACACAGGTGCCTGCAGATAGGTGCTGACAGAGACATTCTAAGCCTGCAGTTCCTGCCTGGCTTCTTGTGACTGATGTTATGTGGCTGCCAATTCCATTATGTCAGAATTTCAGCACTTCTTTTTGCATGCTCACATCCCAGGGATCCTTATTGGTAGCACTGAACACAAGGAATAGGCTGCTAGCCTGTCTGTTTTAATGAGGATGCAGATAAATGCTAAAGGTACCAAAGGTAAAAACTGATATCACTTGTTTTTAAGGCTGCTTGTCAGTACCCTTAAAATCACAATTTCCATTGCTTATAATTTTCCAAGTTTTATTTGGGCTAAATTTTCCTGTGGTAGAGGAATTAGTTGGGGAGGAAGGCGGGGGTAGAGGAGACTGCAATCAAAATAAGACAGCTCAAATCACTGAGCCATTTTCAAGAATCATAGAATGTTTTGGGTTGAAAAAGACCTTAAATATCACTTAGTTCCAACCCTCCTGCAAGGGCCAGCAATGCCAGTCATTAGATCAGGTTGCTCAGGGCCCCATCCAACCTGGCCTTGAACACTTCTGGGGATTGGGAGATCTTCTTGCAACATGAAAAAGTTCTGGTGCCTTTTTCTTGGAGAGGAGTAGGCTTCAGTAGATATGGGGAAGGGCAGCTTGAGGATGTGGGAAAAACAGACAATATTTGAGCAAGGAGACTGGATCCAAGTCCCAAACAGGCAGCAGAGAACAGGAAGAGAGAAGGAGTCACCAAGGAGCCAGGCTGCAGAAGCAAAACAAGAGTGACTAGAACAGGAGCTGGCAAAAGAAAGCATTTAGCATGGCAAGGACAATTCGGACCGGAAAAAAATAACTTGGTGATGTCAGAACAGAGTAAGAAGATTGAGGTGAAGGACTGAGGACAGGAAGACCTCCAAGTGTTTACAAATGGGAAAATACCGGGAAAACTGTCAAAAGACATGAGATATGTTCTTCTTAGTGAAGGACATTGAGCCTGGATGTCTTGTTCCCAGACGTGGGCTAAAGAGAAGTCTGAAAGCTAGAACCTGGGACTGGTTAATAAGAAGTAAGATGAAAAGCCAAAATTGGGAAGATACATGACTAAATTATTAGTATATTGAGGAGAGGGGAGAGGGGACTTGAGTTGAGAATAAAATAGGTATAGGAGTTGTAGCCCCAGTGTGCGCCTTTCCAAAACCTGTGTGGACCTCAGGAGACCCTATTCCAGCAAAGCCTGAGAAACCTGCTGCAAAAGTCCCATTGCCTTCTAGAGAGGCTCCAAGTTAGTATCACTAACAGTTACTCTTTTAGCTCAAAATCCTGCATCATAAGCCTGAAGTTTTCCATCCAGGTCCTATTACTGCATGACCTGATGATTCTTTCCCTCCATGGTGCTCAGTTGTTCCATTTGTATTTGTGTAACACAGCAATTCACCTCTAGACTGTAATGTGGAACAATTTTAATATTGCAGTCAGTCACCCAAAAAACAAGAAACTTAAAAAAATTCTGTGAGGTTCACATATGAGTTATAGCTCATCGAATTTAAGTGTTTAATAGTTATTAATCTAAATCTAACGTGATGAATTCAGGCTGCTGTTCACTAGAGACCTTCAGACAACTGATTGTGTCCTAGAAGAAGAGGATGTCTTCTAGAAATGTCGTAAAATGTCTAAAATGCACAGGGCAGGCAAGATGACAAGCTCTCTGGCACAATCTGTGTCTCTACTGTCTCTGAAAGGTGACCAGTTTAACTTAGAAATGCCTAGTCTAGCTTCACAATAGCTTTTAGATGTCTCAAGCAAGGTAATGTGAATCCAAATGACTTATTTCTGTATTTGTTTGATATAAGAGACTGCACTAAGATTTGTAGAAGTGTTTAAGTCCATCCCTGCCAGGGTTTGCAAGTGCAAATTCCCTCTTGCATTTTTGTGTCCTAAGTAGCTTGAACACTATGGATCTGAGGCTCAGGACTGCATTTGAAATAAATGAGAAACATGCCTTAGATGCAGTACTATATAATTCAAGTCTGTGGAAAAATGAAGTCCTCATTATCTCAAACTGACCAGCCAGGTTTAAAGAGCCTTTTTAACGTTAGCCACCTGGTATAAAATGGGAGCAGTAGTCCCTAAAGGCTCCGTGAAGTCTGTTTAATCCTGCAGCCACCATGGTTCCTGGCAGAATCTTAGTATCACAGAATGGTTTGGGATGGAAGGGACCTTAAAAATCACCTAGGTCCAATTCCCCTGGATATGCGAGCAGCATTTTGAAATCTTGTCTTGTTTTTGCTATGAAAGAAAACCATCAGAGTGTGCAGGATGAGCAGAGAATAAATGATGTGCTGAAAAGCCAATAATACCCTCTCATCACCTGTTCTGAGCACTGAGAGAGGGAAGAGACTTGTGAAAAACAGGAGGTGGTGGTGCCACTGACTGCCATAATGCATAGACACATGCAGGCTGATTTAAGTTATGTAGACAACCATAATTCTGGCGTTTTTCTAACTTTCTGGTGCTCGCTCTCACAGTCTTTATAATGTTGTTTTGACACACAATTGTCTGTGAGTGTAAGATACATGACTCTGTGGTGCATTCCATCTGCAGATTTTGCCTAAGATCTTCCCCTTTTTAATTTCCCTCAAAAGGGTTTCTGCATGTCTTTATATGCCCAAACATAATATTCAAGATATTATTCATTATTAAATTTATCAAAATATTCAATGTATTTTATAGCAAGCAGAAAACTGTGGGATATAATGTTTGGTTTTGACATGAATGTAGATACTCAGATACAGGTATCATACACAGCTAAAAGTTTCAAAGCACATGATTGAAAATTTTCTCTGATAGTCACAAATGTGTCATTTTTTAAGACCTTGAAGAACACTAGAACAACGTTTTTAAAGCTGCACATTTTTATTGATTTCTTTCCTGTTTGAGCTACAGCCACAGTCTCATCATGAGGCATTGCATTCCTGCACATCCTAGTATTCACAATATGAAATACAGTGTAGCAAGTAAGTATGATATCACATTATTAACAATTTTTACTGTCTCATCCTTTAAATTTTCTCCTGGCATTTTTTCATTAGTATGCTTTAAGAATTCCACAGATTCCTCTTTCCAAGTTACTGATGTGGCTTTACTCTGCGAAACAGAAGTCTCTGGATAATTAGCATTTTGTTAGTGAGCCAAGTATCTCTCTGGCCTCCAGGCATTACTGCAGCATGAGTATAAAAAAAAGACTGACATTTTTCCATTACATTTACCTCCCATCTTCCTAAAATGGTTCTTTCTCAAAAAAACCCAGTTCATATCATATCAAATTTCCTTTTTTTCCTTTTTGTTACTGAAGTATTTTGTGGCTATAACAGACATTGTAAATTCTTGTTGTTTCTTTTTTTTTTTTCCACTTTCACAGAATTTATATTTATCTCTATATTTATATTTATACTGTAAAAAATATATTGTATATAAAATGTGCATTATATAGGAGAATATATGTATATTCTTACCATCCCAGACAACTTATATTTTATATATGTATACCATGAAATATATATGGAGTTTTTACATATGTATGAAGTACATATTAAATTAACTTTCCCCTGAATATATATGGCCTAGTTGAAAGCTGACAAATAGGAAATCTAAACTTCATCAGGTGTAATTTCCTAAATAAAAATTTGAAAAATATGTATTTTTTAAAAATGGTGCTGCTATTAAGAGGAAATGTAAAACAACAAAAATTTTAAGAGCATTTTCCACTGGAGATGCAGATCTAATCCTGGAAATTACTAGCTTGGGTATTCATTTTCTCAGCACTGCAAGAGATCTCTCATACTGTTGGCAAATACTCCATAATAAAATATGGTTTCACATGCACACCAAGTACCTTTCCATCTAAAATAAATACTTTAAATACGTTGAAACACGTATATTTAATTGTGGGTTTACTAATTTATTTATTTACTGAGTTAAATAGAAAGGATTAAGAGGACATTAATATGGAGTTCTAGGCATATTTTTTTTAAATATTAAGTGAATGCTCTCTTAAAGCAACTTTTATGCATAAGCATTCTTAAGCACCTTGTTGAGACAAAGAGTTTTTTTGCATTTGAACATATATTAGTATGTATATTAATATATAATTTTCATTATATATCAAACTCAGGGCTATGTATTAACTGCAGAATAGTTGAGGGCTTCATTTCCAGGTGCACATTTTGCTTTTATCAGGAAAAACCTTATGTTGACTGGCAGCACACTGGAAATCTCGAAAGGATTCAATGGCCTCAAAAGGAAATGCTGTTTTAAATCCTGCCCTGGCTTCCTCTGAAACCTGCAGCAACTTTACTTTGATCTGCAAGGGAGCCCTATGAATTCTCAGGCAATGTCACAGTGCTGATAAACACCTTCCATTCAGAGGGAAGGAAAGAAAACCTGTCTTGACACTGCAAGACCTGTTACTGTTCAATCAGACAAAGAGAAAATACCAGGCTCTGAGGATCCATCCTTTCATTTCAATTCTTCAAAGAACTGTACAGCTGAGATGCCCTTCATGAGTTTGCTTAAAACATGAGCAGGCAAAGAGTGGAAGATCCATGCTTGTTTTTTTCCCCACACTGAAGCCAAGAAAAAATTTGAATAAAAACGGATGGTGCTTTTCTAAAGAGGTTACTATTTTTCTTCCCTTTCCTGATGCAGCTTCTGTTCTCTCACTGCTCTCTTTCCATGGTAGGAGAGCAGGTGCAAGGCAGACACTTTGGCAGATAGAAATGTTCTAGTACTATAATTATAATCAACATTTCTGTGTAAAATACCCAAGGGTTTATGCATGCACAACACATTTAGGATGTTCCACGTGGAGTTTTCAGTTTCTTGCTCTTAGTCATGAATACAAATACCTTTAATTTTCTGGAGAATTCCATTTTTAGCGGAATGAGGGGGGTTGAGGGATGTGTCAGGGGTGGGATGCCCCTGAAAGGACTGGCTTGACCAAGCTTAATCCTGCCTTGTATTGAAGATGCCCTTGGTACAGTGTAATGAGAGGAATGAGCATATGCAGCACAAGGCTGTGTTATTTCCATGGGCTTTACATGGACATGGGATTCCCTACAGGCCAAGTAGCAGGACAAATCTGTAATGGAACTCAAGGCTGGAAAGCTTTCTGGGAGCACTCCCTGGAGGGAGAGGACACAGGTTTTGTGTATTTCTCTGTGCTGCACATGCAAACCATGGTGACAGTTGGGATAATGGCTTTCCAAGGCAGACACAAGAAATTAGCTCAGCCTAATAGCATGCCTCAGCGAGCACTTGAGCTGATATAATTTTTAATAAATCATTTACTTCAAAAGGTTAATCTCTGTGTTTGGAAATGTGTCTGTTTCTTTATTTCTGTTGTATAACTGTGTACAGGTTGAAAAATACTTGACTTTTGTTTGCTTATTTAAAACCACAAATCTCCATTTTCAATAAATAATGCACAAACTGTGTTTGCTGTTCCTTCTAACCAAACTGATGTGTACCAAGGAACTCTGTCAGCAAGATCGACCGACTCACCACATCTCTCTGCTCTCTTGTTGAACTGGGCTGCTATGATTCAGTGTCTCACGAGGACATTACACAGATTCTTATTTATCATTAAAGATTTCTATTCCCTGAACATCTCAAATATTAAGAGTCTTTATTTCCATAAACCATCATGACAGTAAATATAATAGAGGCAAATGCAGAATGTGTGAAAACCCCAGCTTTCAGTGTAGAAGGGAAAGAGTCTGCTGGCATTCAGGATTAAAAGAAAAAAAAGAGAATGCAGGAGTGTTTTAAAATGGAGGACTGGGCACAAGGTGACAGATGCAGGAGAGCATGCCAGTTGGAGTGACTCATTATTGAAAGGGCAAAACTGAAAACACTCTGCATGCCTGAGAGAATGTAACAAAATCCGAACAGCAGACAACAAAGATTGGTGCAAACACTCGAAAGAAGTCAAACATACAAACAAGGCTTAGATCAGTACTCCACATGAAAGTGGTCTGTGTGACTGCTGGGAGTCTGAGGATGGAGATTAGTGAACAGGAATATTTAATTTTAAATGTTTATAGTAGTAGGCATCTGATAGAAAATAGTAGATCTGAATAACAGAGATATATCATATAGATCTGAATAACAGAGAAGGCTACACCATTTTAGCAGTAGTGTTTGTTAAAACAAAGCTCAGCTTTGCATTGGTAACAGAAAGAATATGTGCTGCAAAATCAGTTTGGATTGAAATTTCCTACCCAGGAAGGAACAATAACAAAAACCAGTTTTCCTGCACTGGGAAGTCAGCCTGGACAATCTAGAGGACATTCTGTTGATGACAAGCATGGGAGTCTGCCTGGCAAACTCTGACAAAATATTTACCTGTTCAGTGGGTGAAGTTCAGCATGATAAATCCACCTGATGATCGAGGCTGTATTGCTGGTGACTCACACAGAGGGTGACAACAGCTGCAAAGCATCCTCAGATTAAAGGCTGCAAGGGTCAGATGGGTGCAAGGGGAGACTGCAGCTGTCTGCAGGGGGATTAGGAAGAGTTCAGAGCACGCTATTTTATTCAGAGACAACGGGTTCAGATAGTTTCAGTTCTTGGCCCAACTGGTCAGATGATCCACAAGAAGAAAAGCCATTCTAGATTTAATCCTGAGCATTTTGAAGTAAGTATTTCTACATATGACTATGGAAGAATAGCTCTGTATTAGTCTAAGGTATTCAAATACAGTATCCCTGCAAAAAATGGAAAAGGCACCAACATCCTAAGTTCAAGAAGGGAGCTGCTTGCAAATGGTGAAATTAATCAAAAATAAACGACAAGAGTCATTAAAAAAAATACAGGTGAACTTATATGACTTTATATGTGAGCATGACTTGTAAAGGTTGAAGTCACTCTTCATCAATGAACTAAACATTGTTTTTCAGATGCTCATTAAGTGCAGGTATCAAAATGAAACAGAAACCATGATTATATAACCCTTTGAGCCACTAGTGAAACTGTATCTTGAGTATTGCATGGCCTTTGGCTCCACTGATACAGTATAACTAAAAAAAGGTACTGATAGGTAACAATTAGGATCAGAGAATGGGAACAACACCTAGGCAAGGTGAGGAAATACTACAGATTATTTTCTCTTATATTCTCTTATATTTCTTATTCTTCAGCATAGAAAAAAAAAACACAGCTAAAAGAATTTTATTGGATATCTGTAAATCATTAATGATACAGAATGTAAACAGCTGTTTTTACATAGCTGCGGGGCATCACAGGCTTAAAATTATCAGAAGATGTTTTTTCATAAAATGTGTGATTAAAATTACAAACTCATTGCTAGAGGGTGTCACAGAGACCAAAAGTATAGAGAAGTTTAAAAAAACTACCAGACATAGATAAGGCAAGTCCATCACATCCTTCTCAGCATCCAGTGTCAGAGACCGAGCTGGACCAGTGCCCTGCCTATCTGGAGGTTGCTATTCTCACATTCTAACCAAAGTAATTTAAAAATTGCAGGAAAAAACCCAAGATATTATTTTCTCCACTTCTACCCATCAGATAATAACCTTTGATTATTGCAAATCAGGCTGGATTCCAAGTAAAAATTTCAAGATGAACAGCTCCAGCTAAGTTACCATATCCCAGGAGTTCTCATTTGTAAATGGAAAATAAGCATGAATACTAAGTCTATCTAACTGCATGAAGCACAGCAGCTCTCTGTCAGATTATTTTAATGAAGATAAGTATCTTTAATTCATATGAAATATATCTCTTTCAATGCACAATTTGATTATTTCTACTTCCACATTCTTCTTTTATAATTTGGTGAGGAAAACTGGTAAGAAAGGTAAGGATTTGGTAAGAAAAACTGTTGATAGAATAGGGTCATTTTCAGACTGATGTTTCCACTTGTCACAGTTACTTGAAAAACACAGAAAATGGAGTTGTCCTTTTCTGCCTTTCTCTGGTGCTCAGTGTGTGAGACACCATGGGCCAAGAACGATAAATTTAATTAAGCTCCTTAAGGAACACCATTCTGTCTCAGTAAACATTAACACTTCCCCTTATGCCTGAGCAAACACAAAGATCTGGTCTCAGCTTGGGAATAGTTCAGAGTGCTAATGCAAACAACACAACTACAGCTATTTCTACAAATGGTCCTGAAAGGATTTCTAGCATGTGTTGATCACACTTCTCACTTAGGAAGTTAAGGTTAGTCTATTATTCTGTATCTTATGAGCCGAATCTTTTGTGTCAATAAGTGAAACTGTTTCTTTGGGATCAGAAGGGCAGGATCTGGGCTGAGAAGATTCTAGGTAGTCCTCCCACAGCTTAAAAAAAATGTTAAAAAATTAATAATAATAAAAAAATTAAAATAAAAATAAATTAAAAAAGGGGAAACCCCAAACCCTCAAGTAACTAGAATTGCATCTGCAGTTATTCCCCACTGCAAGAAGGTCAGATTTTTGCAGCCACACTGCCACAATCTGGAGGGGCTAGAGTTACTTTTGTCCAAATCTGTGTCTGCCCAATCTACATCACACACAGAGAAGTAAAAGGCACGTATATACAGATGTGCACGGTTATATGTGGGTTTGTATATCGATCAATAAGGATTCATTGGCACATGAGCATTGACTGCATCTCTGTGCCAGACCAGGCACTTGCTCACTCTGCCCCAGCAGACCTTCCTCTCCATCTGAGGGGCTGTGTAATGCTCCACTCTTCAGAATTCATTTGTGCTCTTTTAACTGCTGACTGGTGTTTGAGGTGGCAGTGCAGAGGAACTGTACAGGAATTATCCATCCTCATACTGTGGAAGTGCCACATGATGTCACATGTTTGTAGTTCCTGGGTCTCTTACAGAAGAACGGCTCTGCTCAGACTGTACTCAGAGAGGAAAGCATCAAGCCATGAACTCATTCAGGAGAAGAGCATTTGAGAGCTACAACGTGGTAACGTGTTGCCTGACCAGTGCCAGCACAGCTGAGGTCCTGGGGGCCTGCTGGAGTGTCTGAGGTTCTTCCCTAGGGATTTTAGGCCAGGCATCTTTGGAGCACTGTGAGGATGACTGCTTTGCACACTGGCCCAGTGATGCATCAGAAATGCAGCAATTTTTGCTTTTGAATTAATCCATGTTTAAACTTGACTGTGCACATATGGTAATGTGTTTTCTGTTGTTGTTTCTTATGCCTTTGATTACAATGGAGGCAAAGAAAGCAGAGAGGGTTTCTATATTGCCAGTATTTCTGCAGAAGGATACCAAAGCACCTGCATCCATTTGCACTGGAAGACATCAGGCCTTGACCTGGTTACTTGCCTTATTACTTAATAATATACTTATTATTATTTCTATTTCATCTAAACTGGATGCCAAAAAATGCAGATTCACTTGCTGGGTTTTTATGATTGCCATTTTGTGTTCTACTGCTAAGTGCCCAATTTCCTTTTGCAAAACAGGGAAATTCTTGTGTCCAAGGTAATTTTTCATTTGAAATACAGAATAGTTATATTATTTAAACAAGACTTTGAAGCTTTAGGAGAATTGAAGTCTCAATTAACCAAATTAATATTCCATTCAGTCAGCACATCATCCAGCCCTGACTCTTCCTGACTCCAAACTACACCTTGTTTACAAACACAGACATGTTTAGCAATCAGCCTTTTTTGGCCTATGTGAATTTTGTGTCTTTTAGTTTCTGCAGGAAAGTGCCAACTGGTTTAAAGGATCCCTATTATTTCACTATCTTTGTTTGCAACTGTGTTTTGTTTCCTCTTAGGAACCCCATTCTCATTCATCACATTTCTTTTGTTCCTTTTATTATCAGGTCGTGTTCTAAGAGAACATGAGCTAAACACCAAATGCCCCTTTGTCCTTATCGTTATCATCAGAATCAGTTCCCTTTACATTTTCACATCTGACCAGCCTTCCTGAAACTCAAAATTATATTACAATTAGAAATGCCCTAGACGTAATGTGCACAGGAACTTCCTATTCATATTCACAGAGTTGTGTATTTTGAACTGAGCAGACAAACAAGTCACTGCCTTTGGAGTGCTAAATTCAGGGACAAGGCAGGGTGGACTGTGGTCTGCTCTGGGATATGTCCTTTTTATCTGCCATAGTTCTCAGTTGAAAAGGGATTATTGATCCTTATAAACGATGTGGGAGGTCTCAGCTGTGTTTTGCACCTGGAGATATCTGTTTGACTGTTATCTCAGACTGTAAGGACTAAAGCTCAGGTTTTCAACTTCCCCAGAAAATGGCCTATCAGGAAGCACCAGGCCATGCTGGTGGGGGAGGGTTATCCTGGGAGTAGGAAAGATCCTATTCTCAAGATCCTATTCTCACTATTCTCAAGATCCTCATTCACAGATTAGGTAGTTAAAATGTACTTTGTAATTCAAACATATATGTCTATTTTTCCTTTGCTTTCAAGATTTTCTTGTGCAGATCTATTTCCAACAATGTCTTGTTTTTTCCTGGAGTTCCAATTTTAACTCCACCTGTTGGCATTTCATCAAGATGAGAATGATCTGCCTTTCCTTCAAAGATCAGCAGAGAAAAGAAGCTGAATGTGTGCTGTCTGCATCTCTCCTCATTAACCATGCTGGTAGTATGAAATCTTCCATTATTTTCTTTCCTTACTGTAAACCTTGGGAGTGTATTTTGATAACCTTCACAATCCTCTGAGCAGATCTTGCTGTACCTTCAATCAACTCAGTGCACAAAATGAGGCAAGCAAAATATAGATTTTGCAGCTGTGATTACTTGTAAGTATAGAGACTTCTTGTCTTCCTGTTGGCCAGAACCTATGGAGAGATTCAAGGTGAGCAGCTCTTTGGAGGATGACCTTTATGTTCTCTCCTAACCCATGGAGATTTTGTCTAATATTCTTCTTAGGCTTCATATTCCCATAATGAAAAAAAAAAAAAACCAACTAGATTCTAAGTACATTCCTTGTTCCAGATGCACAAAAAGCTGAGGGAGAAATCTGCAGATCATTGTGGTGCATCCAATATCTTATATGTTGTTTCTCATATAACCTTTCTTTTCTGATAAAGATTCTTGTGTCTAACAATAAAAAAATCTGTACAGTTATTGAAGTTTTTATTTTTTTCTTTTCAATTTTGTAACAGATTGAGATTAGATGTGAACATTCATAAGCCAAATTTCACTGCCTGTGCTAGTATTGATTTAACAAGAGGGAAGTGGAGGAAAACAGTAGCTGGGATTGAAAGAGGTCATGACTTCTTTGTGATGAAATAATACAAAACCTGGAGTCACACCCTGGCAAGAGAGCAAATGACATAAGGCTGGTCCTGAGGATTCAATCATTTTCCAGAGCGTCCTTTTGCATTGCCATGAACCATGCTATGTTGATGCCTTCTGACTGGGGATTCTGCCACTGCACATCATGTGCCTCTGCAAGACAGTTTGCATAGTGTTGGAGTCCAGGGCACGAAGAAAACCCCTCAAATTGCCCTGAGACCCTGGCTGGGACCCCAAGAAAACATTGCCTTTGACCTTAGTCTATGAGAAGAACTTCCAACATTTATAGATGAATTGAAAACAACAAAGATTTAAAATAAATAATAGTTTAGTTTGTCACAGAGTAAAAATTTGTAGTTTTGAGTTTTTAGAATGAAAGTAAATAAGAGCAAGATGGAGAATTTTAAGCGGTGCCTTAAGTTCTTCTTCTCCTTCGACTCCATCTTCTGCTGTGACAGTAGCACAAAGACATTGGTAGAATGTATTTGATGTAGAAATTGCGTGTCTAAAATCAATAGTGATTATTGGCACAAAACTATAAACATACTATGTTTTAAGAGTTAATTGGATTAAAAACTTGAGCACTAAGCCTGGGGAGTTTTGGCAGTGGTGTTTTCCAGCACATTAAGCTTAGTGTTAGGCGGCACGCAGACCTTGAAATAAAAAATTGAATAAACATCTTTAAAAATTGAAGCTGCAAGTTCCATTCATCTTTTAAACCCTAGTACAGAACTTTGTAAAAAAAAGACCCCAAATCAAAAAAGTTCCCAAAAACCAAATCCAAAAGCACAGTTTTATGCAGAAAGCATAGAGCCCAGGATGAAATTTTTGTCCATAACCTCTGACTTTGTGCCTCAAGCCTGAAGAGACTTACATAAAATATTTGAACACACTGAGCCTGGTGCGCAAACTAGCTTTCAGGAAAAAATTAATTTGAGATTATTTCTCATATACCCAGAACATTCTGCTTTCTAATTCTTTTCCTTATCTCGACATTTACTTATTACCCATTTGATACTTTGAGGCTGACTTGACTCTATGTCATATAAACTGAGGAAAGAGATTATACAATGTGGTTCCCTGTGTTTCTGAGTTTAAGCACATTTTGCCGTCAGTGAGAACAGCATCGTATCATATTCCCACGACAGACTGTGATGACAACAGGATTACAATCTGTGGCTTAGGATAGGAAGTGGAAGGAAAAAAAGTCTTAAGAAACAAAGATACTGTTTTCTTACAGCTAGCTTTAACAGCCAAAAAATAAAGCAAAGTCTTGAGAATTTCAATTTGAGGCATACCTGACAGGCATTTTATCCTAAAGTTTTTTATTTCCCATTTGTTATAATCACTAAAGCATCAAATTTGTGTTTTTCAGGCTGTGCAAATACAACTATATGTTTTACATTTTAATATTTTTAATATATTTTAATATTTTATTATATTAATAAGCAGAATTAAGAAATCTGGAAAATGGAAACTTAGTAACTGAATCTAAGATAGAAGTAAAAAAAATACAGGTCTTGGACTTGTAATTAAATCTCCTCTATAAATCTCTAGTTAACTTCAGTGGAGACCAATACTCACAGGTATGTTGGAATATCTAAGGCAACAAAAACTGAAGCTGAAACTCCATAATGGCACAAATCAGGAACCATATTTTTACATTCTCAGCCATAGAGAAAGTCTCAGAAATGCCCATTCAGCTTGTTCTACTGCAGACTTATTTACACTGGGCACTTGATTTAACAAGCTTTTAGTGATAATGTTTCATTTGAGCATGTCCTGTACTTTAATGTTTATTCTATTTTCCTGCTCAACTAGCTTAGATGTGTTAGAAATTAGCATATATTTTTTTTAATTTACTAAAACCAAATCATTAACTCAGAATCATTCCTCAGCTGCCACTGAGGAGTAATTCCCAAGTCATGGTCTCTCAGGGAGGATAAGCAACTGCTCTCAACTCGTGCATGGCTCCAGTGTTGGAGAGACTTCTCAGGTTTTGCAGTTTCTTGAAAGGCTGGCTGGTTCCTTTAGGGCAAAGAATTCACCTTTAATTATATGTTTACACTTACATTGTTCTTCACCTGATTCACATGCCTGGCTCACATATGCCAGCATTTAATCAACATGTTTTAGCATTTCTCATCTGTACTGGGGAAATATTTTAGTTTATTTTAGTTTTTGCACTTGGTATTGTGTAAATTCCCTGAGAACTGATTGTCTCAATTAACAGCAGTAAGAGATTATACACAGAACTTCTAACATAGTAAGAATGAGTTAAGCTCATGCACAAATGCCTTCAAAGTTCTGTTATCTTAGAAAGATGTTTTCAGGCAACTGAAGTCCAAAATAATATAGTGCAATATTTAAGCATATCTGAGCTTATGATGCTTTTCCAAAATTGTCCACAAGAGCTAAACATGTAGAAAAATGCATCTCTCAGCTGGAGATGAATTTTTCTACATGTTTAGCTCCTGTGGACAATTTTGGTAAAGCACCAGAAGTGTTTTATAGAACCAACTGACTGTAGAAAGCCTCTAGGATTTATTTTAATACTTCAGTTGAAACAGCTGGTGCTTAGGTTAGAACAAAACCAAAGCAATTCTGGGAGCTTTTATATCATGACATGAATTTTGTTCACCAGATTAAGTGAGGCGTTCTCAAGCTTCTGGAAAAGGTTACTCAGAGAGTTGTGGACACTCCATCTCTGGAAACATCCAAAGCTGAGTTGGACTGGGTTCTGAGAAAGCTGACCTATTTGAAGTTGTTCCTGCTCATTGAAGGGGGGGTTGGATTGGACTACCCTTGAAAGTCTCTTGCAACAGAAATTGTTAAGTGATTCTACAAAGCAGCAAGTTTTTGCTGTGATTTTTCATTAGATATGATAGTTCAGAGGAAAACACCNGAAAACCCCTCAAATTGCCCTGAGACCCTGGCTGGGACCCCAAGAAAACATTGCCTTTGACCTTAGTCTATGAGAAGAACTTCCAACATTTATAGATGAATCGAAAACAACAAAGATTTAAAATAAATAATAGTTTAGTTTGTCACAGAGTAAAAATTTGTAGTTTTGAGTTTTTAGAATGAAAGTAAATAAGAGCAAGATGGAGAATTTTAAGCGGTGCCTTAAGTTCTTCTTCTCCTTCGACTCCATCTTCTGCTGTGACAGTAGCACAAAGACATTGGTAGAATGTATTTGATGTAGAAATTGCGTGTCTAAAATCAATAGTGATTATTGGCACAAAACTATAAACATACTATGTTTTAAGAGTTAATTGGATTAAAAACTTGAGCACTAAGCCTGGGGAGTTTTGGCAGTGGTGTTTTCCAGCACATTAAGCTTAGTGTTAGGCGGCACGCAGACCTTGAAATAAAAAATTGAATAAACATCTTTAAAAATTGAAGCTGCAAGTTCCATTCATCTTTTAAACCCTAGTACAGAACTTTGTAAAAAAAAGACCCCAAATCAAAAAAGTTCCCAAAAACCAAATCCAAAAGCACAGTTTTATGCAGAAAGCATAGAGCCCAGGATGAAATTTTTGTCCATAACCTCTGACTTTGTGTCTCAAGCCTGAAGAGACTTACATAAAATATTTGAACACACTGAGCCTGGTGCGCAAACTAGCTTTCAGGAAAAAATTAATTTGAGATTATTTCTCATATACCCAGAACATTCTGCTTTCTAATTCTTTTCCTTATCTCGACATTTACTTATTACCCATTTGATGCTTTGAGGCTGACTTGACTCTATGTCATATAAACTGAGGAAAGAGATTATACAATGTGGTTCCCTGTGTTTCTGAGTTTAAGCACATTTTGCCGTCAGTGAGAACAGCATCGTATCATATTCCCACGACAGACTGTGATGACAACAGGATTACAATCTGTGGCTTAGGATAGGAAGTGGAAGGAAAAAAAGTCTTAAGAAACAAAGATACTGTTTTCTTACAGCTAG
>VXBB01004876.1:291904-355807 GCA_013399915.1 Illadopsis cleaveri | reverse complement strand
TCCACTTCTCGAGAGCAAGCTGAAGATGAAATAGCCAGAGGTGTGCCCTGGGCATTGGTGGGTGTGACAGGCACAGAAGAATGGGCAGCCCAAAGCACCCACCCCCACAGTGGCAGAGAAGGTCCCCAAACCTTCTTCCTAAAAGCCTCTGGGTGAAGCCCTCACATGAAGCTCAGATTTCCTCTGCATACTTTAGTGGTATAAATGGATCAGTTCTCTACTCACTTTGTGTAGCCAAAAAGAAAAAAATAAAACACAGCAACAAATTTTCAGCTGGCACAGAAGTTTTCTTTTTCATTTTTATAAAATTAGCAAGGGAAAATTCAAAGCAGTGCCTATGAAATTTACACTTTTTCAAATACACCATCCTAGAAATGTCACACCTAGGATTTTAAAGGAAATAAAGGAAGAGATTTTTTAATTACAAGCACTAATATTTCAATGTATTGAACTATTCCAATATATTCATTTGCAATATTAAAAAGATGGGAAAAATGTATGGAACCTGACAGGCAAAAGACTAGAGTGATTTCTATAAGGATGTAACAGCAAAGAGGTGAGGCTAGAAATGTGTTCAAGATGTGTCTGCATCTGCTGGGTGATGTGATTTAGGGGTTTAAGTGTTACAGTGGCACTGCTGGGTGAACGGTTGGACTGGATGATCTCAAAAGTGTCATCCAACCAATGATTCTATGATTTTATGAAAAATACAGGTAATCAGTGTCATGGTTTCATGGCAGGTAGACCTTCTTAAATCAAATTTCACTGTCTTTGACTTATCTACAATTTGGACAATAGTGACAGCATGTCAATAACATCTGCTTGGATTTTGGCAAAGTATTTATATGTATTTAGTATATTGATATGTATCTAATATATATTAACATATTTAAGTTATATTATTTATTTGTATGTTTAGATCTAAAAGCTTTTATCTGATGAAAGAAGGCAAGTGCTAAAGCCAGAAATTTTCAGACAGATCCCAAGGTAGATGAGAATGGAGATCTCCAATGGATTGGGCAGATTTTGATAGGTCTCCCAATACTCAGTTTCTGGTTCAAGACTATTCAGCATTTATGTTGATGGCTCACAGGATGAGTCACAAAGCCTTTGCTGGCAAGATTTTGGATCTCAGAAGATTACATTGGTAGTGTGTACCAGGAATCAGCTACTTGGCACTCTGGATCTGCTGTGTACATGGTCCCGATGCAGTAGGGGTTGCTCTAACATCTACAAAAGAAATATCCATTTACTGGGGGGAAAAGTGTATTTCTACACATTTTCAGTGTAAGAGGATATGCTGGAAATTAGCAGCTCCAAGGAGAAGAAATGGCAAAATAACAAAGACAAATCATGGTGCTGTAAGGAAGGAGAGGTCATGTCAGGATGAAGGTGGCCTGTAAGTGAGGGGGCAAACCTTCCCCCCATGCAGGCCAGCTGGGACAGTGCCCACACTGCACCAGCCTGGAGAAGAGATCCACAAGTAATTCAGAGATTAGGAAAAACCTTTCACAAAAGAAAGGTGGGACGTGATAGGAAAAACACGTCTCACATGGAGAAGATGCAGTGGTTTCACCCTGGGAAATAGAAGCAAAATGTGGTTCAGGAATTTCCCTCTGAGCTTAGCTGAACAGAGGGAGGAGTGCATGTCTGAACACTTCACCCAGGAGAGAAAGAAATGCTGCTTACATGCTTTCAGGTGTATTAGCTGCCCCGCCTCTGACCTGTAGGTGTGGTAGGGAAAGCTGTGTGTGTCTGTGTGTGCATTTGACATCTGAGGGTCACCCTAAATACCCACTGGAGATCTTCTAGACAGAAAAGGAAACTTTCTGCTGTGCTCTTAATACTCATAAATCCTCTGCAGCTCTGCGATGGGACAATGATTATAATCAAATCTCATGCTTCAAGGCTTCAGGGTCAGGAAAAAATAACACCCTCCATGCCACCATCAGTACATGCTCCAAATACCTCTGGGGCCTGACAGGGGAGTCTTTTCATCTTCTATGAGCTCAGGCGTGTTGAGGACATTGGGAACACTCTACCTGCCTGTGCATGTGGAGGTGGTTTTACTGCCTGAGGTCATACAAAACCTGCTGCTAGGTTTGGGAAAGCAGGTAATATTCAGTCTATCTAAAAGGCAGCAATTTGATACTAGGTGTCCTGGGATCTGCAGGTGAATTTATCTGGTACTTTGATTTGGACTTAATTTCTGTGAAGGAATTTACAGAAAATAAATTCCAAACTGAAGCTGAAAACATTGGCTTCTTAATTCAGAGGGAGTCACTGCTAATACAAAATTTTTGGGCTAAGACAATTGAACATTTTTAATATTCTGCCTCTGCACTTTGTGTTCCACCTTTACCAAGGCAAAACTCACAATACAGCTAATACTTGATTTCATAGCTAAAGTGTTCTACAGAATACACACAAAATCCCTGATCTCTGGAACTTATTTTTTATTGTTTAATGACATACCTGAACAAAGTCTTCTAAATCCAAGTTTATGTTTGCAAGATAAATTTGCTTATCCTGTTTCTGTATTCATGCAGTACTTTGCTCGTTTTTAGTCCCAGTTAGCAATCAATCAGTATCAGTCAATATTAATTGACTAAAATGAAATGGATGTGTAATGAGAGAAAAGGAGTCTTCCCAAATGTAGTACTGTGCATCCGAGTTGAGGATTATGAAAGCAGACATTCAAACCCAGCAATATACAATCTTTCTAGCCCCCTCCTTAACTAAGGATACCAAAATCTTCACTCAAAGTGTGCAATTAAGTTTGCAAAGAGAGTAGGAAATCTGGACCAAAATACAGTGGTTATGCTTTGGTACAAATTGCCCACCTCTGGATAAGTATTGCAAATGAATCCCCAGTTTTGATTGTTCATCAGGTTGTTGTTTAATTTTAGTCTAACTTTTCTAATTTCAAAATAAATTACTTATTTCAGAGAGGAGAGAAGCCTGACTCTACCTCTGCAAAGTTTGTAATGAGCCTTCCAAATGGAAAAAGCTGTTAGCTCAGATGTGCAAGGAAGGCATGGTGAGGGGAGTTTCAAGGTTTTAAAATACAGCTTCATCATTTTTTGAACAGGATTACTTTACCTAATTGCATGAAAATATAAAAATTAGTCTTCATGGCATACAACCTTATGCAAAAACCTACTCAAACTGCTAGGTCTTCGAGGTAGCGCTGGTCCCATTCCACACTTTTCCAGTGTCAATATTCTCTATCCGTGACTGTAGTAGGACTTTCTACATACTGTTGTATTTAAAAAGGACGAGGGTAGGGACGGGAATTAAACAGAAGAAAATAATTGTGTCACTCAGAAAGGTTATTTGATTTGGGAGGATATACAGAATCGTGTCTTGTAAGAAGAAGTTGTGGCATTCCTGGCCCCTCACGGCAGGCAGTTTGCTGGGGCTGCCCCGGCTGCAGCCTCAGCCGGCTGCTCCGTCTGTAGGAAGGGATTGCTTCGCTCGTGGTTGTTTGCTGCCATCTACAGCCGGAGACTGGCTCCCACACCCCAGGATCATTTTAGGAAGACAAGCCTGCATGCGGATGAGTTTAATGAGACCAGCAACGACACTGATATACAATGCACCTTTATATCTCTCTACGGATATTAATGTGTCACTTCTCTGCCAGGTATTTGATGCTACATGTGAGCTCCTAAAGGCTGTTAGTACTGGAGTGGCTACTTTTCAGATTGGCATTTGTATACAAAGCACAGAAATTAATTTGGGGTATGGAGTTAGGAAACTTCATAGGAGACTAGGAAGTTAATTTCTTCTTCGCTGAAAAGAGGAAGCACAGTGCTAGAGAAGATACAGCATTTGGGTTTTGACAGAGGATATATGTTCATTATAAATGTCAGTTGCTGTGTCATCCCCTTTTTCCTGCCATCCATCCTCAAGGACAGCCAGCCTTCAGTGCCACAGTCAGAGTCACTGTGTTGTTTTAGGAATGCTGTCTGACCATGCCCATGGCTTTGCAAAGACGTCTCAGATGTAGAAACCACTACAAGTGGGAGTAGACAAAGCCCATTCCCAGCTGTGCTGCAGTGTGTCTGTGGTCTGTGTATCTGTCTCTTTGCAAGCACTGCTGGCAGTGCTCTGTATCGACTCCTGCCCCAGCCGCAGAACCTCTGAGGAGAGCAGTCTGGTGCTGGCAAGGGCATGTGCACAAACCCAGCACTGCCTGGAAAGCTTGCCCATCCCAAGGGCAAGGGTCTGTGTCTTCTCTCTCCTCCCCCTTGGTTCAGTCCCAGGGTCTGACTCTGAATTTTTGGACAGCTGTGAGACGTCTTAAAGTATCTGCAGAGAAATGTGCCCTGTAGAGCACATCTCAGCTAGGACCAGCCCTAGGTATGTCTAAACAAGCTCTTGAAATGAATCTCCCTCCCTCAGTGGTGTACAGGGAAGGAGGCAAACACCTGCAGATAGATGTCTGCATATCAAAGTCTACATGTGAGACAATTGTCCAAACTCCTACAGCCACTGAGAGAGGGCAGGAGTGGGATGCAGCACCCACATGTCAGCAGCTTCTGCTGTTCAAGACGCCCCTGTGTATCTCACTCATCCACACAGAGCTGCCACATGTGACAGTGAGACATGCAGGAGACCCAAACCCTTCTGCAGCAGGAGCTGAGGGCCCAGCAGGGTGCCCAAGGGATGTTCAAAAGGCTCTAGATTCCTCTGTGTAGGCAACAGCAGGTGCTTGAATTCAGACATATCCTGAGCTGGACCCCACTGACTGCACTGCCATCTTCTCTGAGCAACCACAAACAGCTGGTGCAGTCTACACTAAACAGATTTCAGAATTTCCTCCAGTTACTCATAATATTGCACCAATAATTTCTTCTGATATGACTAATAGCTGCAATGATGGTTGGCCAGTTTAGGTTGCTGGAACTGCTACTGAATTTAGAAGAAGCATATTTTAACTGGTTATTTAAATGGCCTAATTATTCAAAAATTGTCTACTGATCCATATCTATAGTTTCAGTTATCTGATGTTTAACCATGCAGCACATCTCCTGACTATATCAGTGAGGATTCTGATGTAGTGCTCAAGTGAAGGTGTTGAATCAGAGAAAGGGCATGGAAGATGCTGTCCTGTGTTTTGAGTAGGATCAGCTGTGTCACATTGAGAGTAATACTGGTTTAGACTGCATATGAGCCAGAATATTACAAGCCAGGTGCTTCAAGATTAAGAATTAGAGAGCCCCTGACTATTTGTGACATTTGCTTTGCAAATAAGCCCTAAATTACTTTTCTGGATTTTAGAAAATTATGATACTTAGCAAGAGGAGTGGCTTCCAAGTATTCCAGGATCAAAAGGAAACAAAAACAATGAAACAATCCTAGTTGCCTAAACTGTGTAAGAGATATATGTGTAATAGAAAGCAATAAATGTAGCTGGGGAGTAGAAATAAAAAATAATTTTAAAAAAAGGGATGTGTATTCACAACACACCATACAAGAAAAAGATATAGAATATTAATGAGAAATAAAAGCCAACAGTGAATATATCAAAAGTGGGTGCAGGGACACTGAAAGAGAAAGTTCAATGTGATGAAGCTGTCAAATGACAAAAAACATTGTAGTACTGGGACCTTTTCTTCTCAAAGTGGGTAGATGTAACATTACAGCAGCACGTATAAAGACTTTGATGGTTTTTGAAATATCAAAAGCACAGAAAATAGGATTGGTTATGGTGCTGTCATGAGTGTCTGAATTTGGTCAGTGATGGTAAAATTATCCCCTAATAATATAGTAATCATAGACATTTCTTAAGAAGACTTTTACTCAATTATCTTCTTATTTTCCAATTTAGCCCAGAGGTAGAAGTACAGCTGGACCAGCCAGACCTCTCTGACATGCTGTCATTCTTGTACCACCTGACAGAAAGGGAAAAAAGCAGAAGAGGGAAAAGAAGATGCAAGGAACTTTAAAAATACAAATATTTCCATTGAAGTGATTCTTGGTATGGCTCGACTGGCATTGTATTCTTGGATAAGGAGATCAAGAAGATCACTATGTGAATTCTTTAGATCATAGGTCATGTCAGAAAAGAGCAAGGCAAAATTTGTATGTCCTAGTTCTAACTGTCATGATAAAACAGTGCAACTTCATGCAAATAAATGGTGATAGTGAATCACTGATTGTCTATCAATGGACCAGTCACATAATCTTTATTCCAGAATGAGCTTGTTATAAACTCAGTTTGGAATTTCAGGGTTTTCTGAAGGAGAAAGGCATATATGAGGCAGAGCTGATGAACTGGAACCCATTTATTAATGCTTTTTTCCACCTCCATTTTCAAAGATCTAAAGCAGAGCATTAATCACTATTGTTTGACTGTTCTCATGGTTTTACTGTATATACTCACTATCAAAAATAGTTGATGTTGAAATCCTTTTACAGAATACTTTACAGATATTTTGATCAATTACATGTTTGTGGTTTTGTCTGTACGTGTGCACTCACTTTGGATAAACATCCATATTTCACTGGATTCTGTTCATGCCTTAGAGGGACTTCTTGCATTTCATTAACCAGTGCCTCAAAATGCAAATCTAAATGAAAACAGGAAAATCAAAAGTATTCCTGAAGTATCTTCATATCATCAAAGTATTTCCTGTATTTGACCTTTAACATATATATTTTTAGATGAGAATTTTTTTATCATAGAAAATTTTCTAGCTCTCCTTCCAACATAAGAAAGTAAATAACCCATCAGTCATTAATAAGCAGAGTATGCTGCTGCTGTTGTGGTACATCCCCCCCACCCCCTCAACAGAGACAGAAAGAAATAGAAAATGTAAAGATTTGTAACATTCTTATGTGTCTTATTAACAGAAACTAGTACATAGCCAGCAGCCTCACTTCTGGCAAGGTACCTAAATGTAGCTATAAAAAAAAGCCAGTCTCTGAAGTTGAAGCAATAGTCAACCCCTCTGAAGCAGAAGAATCTATCTTTTCTCTTGGCTCTTTGACAGAGACGTAGTCATCTCCAGAGTCCAGAATTAGCCACTGCTGTTAATCCTGCTTCTCTTCACTGAGAATGCAGTTAACCTTCAATTTGACCCATCTTTGACAACGTCCCTCGCCTTCAATTACCAAATTTGCAGCCATTCTTTTTTGCAAAATCTGGATCACTAGGATCTCCCCCTCTCATCTGCTGCTTTTCAAAGTCGCCGATGCAGCTCTGATTCCCACTGTAGGCAGGGTTATGTCCCAGAGGAGTTCTATAATTAGAACTGACCACACAGATGTGCTTCAAGAGACTATGCAGCTGAAACGCAGAAAATACTCACTTAAAAAAAAAAAAAGTTGGTTTCAATTTGCATCGTTGCTGCTTTGTGTTGGCGGCTTTCTTCATGGTACTGCACATCACTCTGACTCCTTTCATTTAAGCTGAGGTAATTAATACCTTTTCTATTATTAAAGCCTTGGGAACAGAAGATGAAATCCTGCCTTCATTAAAGTCAGTGGCAGAACTCCTGTGAACTTCAGTTCCTTGAGTGTTATTAGATTGTCCTGTATATCACTGATACTGATGTTTTCATCTTGGACTACTGCCTATCCTCCAGATGGCATCCAAGCTGTGACTCCTAAAGGACAGAAAATCCACCACTATCCTTGGTGGTGACATATTTCCATGATTAGTTACCATTCCACTAAAACCCCCCTGAATTTTATCCTATTAAGCTTACTCAGTTTAAAATTTTAGGCACTGACTTTTAATAGCTTTTCTTCTCAAACTGAAGACACTTATCCTACCTATCATATTTTCTCCAGAAAGATACCAATTTAGAGTAATTTAGTCTCTTTATAAAATTCTAACATCTACTCAAATTAACAACTGTGATTTCTGACCCTTTGCCAGAAATTTTGTTTCAGTGCTTTTCGCCTGCGTTCTCCCCTATGTTCCAAAATGATCAAAGAACTCTGTGATATTTCAATATCCATCTCACCAGCTCTACCTACAGCATAATCTTCCCA
This sequence comes from Illadopsis cleaveri, assembly GCA_013399915.1. Taxonomy (NCBI): domain Eukaryota; kingdom Metazoa; phylum Chordata; class Aves; order Passeriformes; family Timaliidae; genus Illadopsis; species Illadopsis cleaveri. The sequence continues at coordinate 347,800 of VXBB01004876.1, read as the reverse complement.
CAGTTCTGCTGCTTGCAACCCCATTCAAGCACATCCTGTGCGGTGCTGGGTTCTCCTAGAGAGCTGCTTGTCTCCTTGTCCCAAACACATGGCCCTCATAAAGACACAGTGGAGTACTTTGCTCTCAAGATGGAGTACTTTCGTTCCTTGTATAAGATTGTTTTGGGCTATATCAAAATATATTTTGGTGCAGGTAACCAGGTAGTTCAGATCAATGTGTAGGACAGCCCAGTCCTACTGTATTTACTTGTTTTTCTGCGTAGTACAGCTCTGAAGCCAGGCAGTGATGCTGAACATTTTATATTTGCCATCAGGGCCTTGGTACCTAATCATCATGCTCAGGCCAAGGCAAAATAGTGATATCAGTAAAGATGTCTTGTACAAGCAATTTTTAAGGGCTTATCCCCTAATACAACTATGCCATTATTAGTATTTCATAACAACACTTTGTGTTAGACACTTCTATTGCAGCATGCTGTTGCATAATATTTCACACTTTCATAGCACCTGAGAATCTGACCCTCTACCAAGAATAATGAGTTGAGCTCCACAAAACTGCCCTGAAGCAGCCCTTGTGCTAGTCCAAGCCTCAAGATGATGAAAGGGAATGACAGCAAGGATAAGGAATGCCCAAGGTCACTAAGAAAGTCTATGGGAGAACTGATTCTGGAAATAAATTTTTCATTGTTTCTTGCCTTAGGCTTTCACCACATGATCATTCTTCTCCAGAACATAGCAGTGATAAGAAAAAAAAAAAAAAAAAGAAAGATAAAAGGCACATTTATTAAGAAATTATTTCAATATTTTGCATGAAGATATTCCCATTGATATATTAGAGAAGGCAGAGTTTGCAAAGTGAGGCTCTTAATAGTTGGAAAATTGATGTGCAAGCTGCTCTGTTTGCATTACAGTGTTTTTCTGGAGATGATTCTTTCTCTGCATTGAATAAGCTCGAAAAAAATTATCTGCAATCAAAAAATTAAAGAGGGTTTCAGGGTCATGTATCTGTTCTCATTGTTGTCAGCATGACTCCTGCTTCACAAGCTCCAGAAGTTATAAAATGTGCAGAAAATGAGGCAGGGGACTGCAGGCAATTGAATGCTGCCCTGGAGAGATTGATGCTATCCCTGCCTCTGTCATTTTTCATTTTCTTGTGGCCCAATTGGAGACATGTGGGCCTAAATTAGAAAAAGGCTGAACATTCACAGCTGCACTTAAAATCGCTAACTGCAATTTGAACAGATGAAAAAAAAATTATGCTCTGAGTTTCTAAAATTGGGCATTCTCAAATTTAGATAATACTTGATAATTCTGGGTTTCACATCTGTTCTTCAGGTCTCTCTGTCTCAGGTCCCTAGAAATAAAATTATGATAAGAGTAACCTCAAAGCAGAGCTGTAAGAATACATTAAATAATGTTGGTAAACAGTGATAATATTGCAAAGAGGTCATCACAGTAAATCTCATGAAGAGATTAATAATTCAATAGAGGATTTGAATAATTGTGTTAAAAAGTGTGTAAGTAATGCTTGACCTTACTGAAAGTGGAATATTTGATTACTTGCCCCTCAGTGAGGTCTGTCCATCATTCAGACAAACAAGGCAGAAGCACTGTGGGAAACTAATGTGACTGTGCAATATTACCAACAATTAAGCTGAATTCCAGTTGTTCTTCAAAATTTGGCACTTCCTAACTTTTAAGAGCCTAAATAGCCCTTTAAAAGCATCCTTTTATTACAAGCCTCTGCAAACTAAGTTCTATGTATACTAATTTTTCAGTATAATTTGGCTGCAATTACCATATACCCAATGGTAAATTGCAGCTTCCATGAACTTGCAATTTATGTGACAAGTACAGGGAATTATGTCTAGAGAAGACAAGGCAGATTGCTGTTGTGAGCAGACAGAAATACCACATACAGATAATAATCAACAACACCCCTTCGTTTTAAATATGTGTATTTTTGCTGCCTTTCTCTGCTCAGGCTTATTTGCTATGAAAATCACAAGTTCCTGCTGCTCCTGAGAGGCAGGTACACTTTCCATATGGAAAAAAACCTTTGGTCTCCTGGTGGGAGCACAGGCTGTTGTTAGACACAACCTACAAACCACTGCCTTCAATTCCACAAGCACTGCCTTGTAACACTGCATTACAGAGCAAAGTGTAAGGTCCTGGACATCCCACCAACACAGGGTTTGGTAGACCCTATCTGGCAAGTGCCATAACAGGAAAAACCAGAACCTGCTATTTTAAAAGGGATTTTTGCAAAATGATGCATGGATGTTGTATTTAAAAGTGCACATGGTGGATGCTGTCAACCCCTGCAGTGCTGTTCCTCCACCCCAGAAGACGCCCTTGTGAGGCTTTGCCACCACAGCCTGATTTTGCCTCTCCTACAGTCCCTTCCCATAACCAGAGGGAATTCCTTGCCTTGGAAGAAAGCCCATCCCACTGTCAGAAATCACCAATATAACAAGGTTGGAACTTTTTTCCCTGGTAGTCATCAGCTTGCCTATTGTACTGCCCTCCAATTGCTGCTGGAAAATCAGGCTGTGCAGACCTCTGGCCACAACAGACCATGGGGTAATATATCAAAGGGATGATGTGCCCTGAGGAAACATTTTGGGTACATCTTCAAGCTCCAGTTGATTCTTCTGATGCCACCAGCTGTCCCCCTTCAACTGGTATCAGGTATTGCCAACCTCAGCTTCAGTTTGGGGTCAGACCTTGCAGACCAACTTCCACATTGCTAGGGAATAGTGCTGGTACTTTTAACAGTTTACACCTATCCAAATATAATGAGAACTTTTTATTTTAAAAACCAGGTTTTTATCAATATACAAAATTACACAATCTTATAAACTGCTATCTACTCCAGCACCAAACCAGACAGCTTAATTCTAGTGCCAGTTTGTAATGAAAGAATCTGATTTATATTACTTCTGGCATAACTTCATACCACAGATTTTAATAGTTGAGGATTTTTTTTTACAGTATGTGTTTTAATTTGGATAGGAAGGACCTTTTCTTCTAGCTTCAGAGAACTTCTAAGGCAGTCAGCCAATATAGAAGGTGTATTTGGAAAATTTCCCTTTGTTCAATTAAGATAGCTGGGAGCAATCCAGATTTAATGCAATGCTTTCTTTAACCAACTCTCATCAAATTTATTATTCATTTTTTTTTTAGCCTAGCTTTCAAGTAAAACGGATGAGGATATTAAACTATGAAAAACCATTCAGATGAAGGGCTGACTTCATCTCTCAAAAAAGCAGGAGAGCCAAGGTTAAAACTGTCACTACTAGGAGACCTCTACAATATTAAAGAGACACAATGAGAGCAAGCTAAAAATGGTATTTTGGGATTAACTCAATTTTTTTGTGTGTGTTTGCAGATTTATTACAGAACCAACTCCTACTTATGTTAGGTGACTAATCTCATTGCAATGTAGTAACTTGCATAAGTAGGAAAATAAGACTTAGCCTTTACTGATTGTTAGCTTGCAGAATTAAATTATAGCTTATTTTAAAACTCTTTAAATATATCATACCCTTAACTACTGCACTGATTTATATTTTTGATATTTGGTCCTACCAATGACAGAATGAGTTGGATTTTACAGAAAAAAATAGCAACATGTGAATCATGTTAAACAAGTATTGCCTGGCATGCTCTGAGCACTGCCATCCTAAGTGAGCAAGAGAGCAAGAATATAAAATCAATGTCATATTTAACTGTGTTCCTTGGCCTTACAGATTTTTAATTAAAAAAAAAAATAGAAAAAAAAGATTAGCCTTTCCCATTTGTGCACAGATTGGGCTGAGTTAAAGGTTTAGAGTGGTGAATTGTTCCATAAATTGTTTTGATAGTAGAATCAGTATTATGTCTAGTTGTGGCTTCGAAACCTGTGTGGCAAGAATATTGGCTAGCTGGTGATCAAATACCAGTTAGTTTTATTATAGAAACATGGACTGAAATATGTACCTTATGAGTCAACTCTTAGAACAACAACAACAAAAATTATCAGAAGGTAGAATATTTATTAAAGTTTATGCCCTGACAGTGAAAACATCATGTTTTCTTAAATTAAAGAACGAAATGCAAGAAATGAATGTTTATTTTCTATGAATCAAATGCATCTTGAAGTCACAGAAGGTACTGAACCATAGAGAGAAACATTAAGTGAAATGACAATTGTTTTCAGTTCTGAAAGATGTTGTATTTTTTCTTGATTGTGAGAGGGTTGGAACAATCGTGATGATCTATGTTTGGCGCTTCTAGCCAAGTTCAAGAACTGGGGATGGGAAATTTAAATATATTCAAGATGCTCTCTTAGACTCAAATTCTAAAACTTTTATTCACATCAAGGAATGGCTTATTACATTTTTAGCCCTATAGTCAGTGCTCACGTTCCACAAGGAGGGACTTGTGAGTAGATACAAACAGTGACCTGCACCTTTCCCACCAGTTGCTTCCCTGATACCTACATATAAGAAAATTAATTCTATTTTACATCAAGGGAAGATTTTTTTCCCATTCATCTAAGCTGAGAAAAAGCACTGAGGGCTACTGTGTGAGCACATCTTCATACACTTCCCAGGTTTTGTGGTGCCTTCTCGGTTTGTGCAACCATGAGCTCTAAAATTTCCACCACGTCACATGTGCTTGTCTGTACACTGATGCACATGCACACACACAGTCTCTCACTGTGTCTCTTCTGCCAGCCTTGACAGCTGACAGGGACAGAGCTGCCACTGGGTCTAAGTGTCACCAAACTGGGTACAACACTACAGAGTGTCTTCCCTAAATTTTGCAGACAGTTTATTCTCCTGAGGTAAAACAACCCTGATTTACATTGGATGAAGATCCTAGTGTTGTATTTCTAGCAAAACCAGTCATGTTAAAGTCTACTTGCTGAGGGAATGGGATGGTGATATTAAGGCAAAACTCTTTTACCCATCCTATAGAGTTGTACTTACAAGGGGGGCATTACCTGTCGGACACAGAACAGTGTGAGTGGAAAGTCCCTAAAACAGGTATGCAGGCAGTACATAATCACTTTCTTTGTTCTAGTATTAGTGGCTCATGTAAGTAACAGGAGATAAAAGCACAAATAGGTCAGAAACCCTCCTGATGGTCTCTTCCATGGAAGCAGCTACTACTGCAGCCCGCTGGAGGAGCAGATGTCCTGTTCCTTCTCCATCTGTGTCTGCAAAACAGAAGGAATTTCCTCTCCCTTGTCTTTCCCCACTTCTCCCACTCGGTTTCAAGGCAAAATATTAAAGCCTATTTACTAAGGCTTTATGGAGAGCTCTAAATTCACCCTCTCTAAAAATCTTTCTTTCCTCATAAAAGAGGGCTGCAAAGGAGGATGTCACGAAGTATTTTCAGCGGCTCAGCAGGTCTCAGATATTTTGACCTTTCATACAGCCCAAAGCCTTTATTATTGCTGAAGACCAGGTGTTCATCCTACACTTGAGAAGCCTTTGAAACTGTCAGCTATAAGGAATTACTGACACTCTTGAGATCCCTGGTAGATGGATACAAAACACTGTACAAAGACACTGGACGGATTCAGACATGTGATGTGTTTTGCAGAGCTAATACTTTCGAAGTGCCCTATCCCATTTTCTCTGCTTTGCAGGATTCATTCAGGGAAAACAACAGTATTAATGGGGAAGTAAAGGCCACAGAATTTAAATTAAATTGATGAGGCTAGGACTAATATTCATCTTAGGTCCCTACACCATAGATATTTGTGTGTGAACCCATTACCTGTCTTTCCTTTATTGTCAAGGGAGAAATACCTGCAGGATTCATCCAATCTTTATGAAGACATCTATTTTATGTTAAGATGGAGTGTAGCTCAGAATTGCCACTTCTTGGCTGGAAAGCAGATAAACAGCTTAGCTCAGTGTCCAAGTTTCAACAAATGAATTGCATTCCTAGAGGTAAATCTCCATCTCTTCACTTTTGGCATTGCTAGCACAATGTACTCTGTCATAACAGTGACCAGTGTGTAAATGAGAGCTAAAACCACATTTAGCTTTGAAGAAGATTATAGAATACAGGCAATACAGCCAAAGACAAGGACTTCATCCTTCTGGGTAAGAACTGGAGGGCAATGCTTCTGCAATGATCTCATGCTTCACCAGTTGCAGCGGGACATTTTTTTACCCTTCTTTTCCCCCAGTGATTATTTTCTAGGAAAATGTCACATTTTTTACTATTTCAAGACAATACTTACATGTTAGGTACTGCAAAAAGCATCAAGGTGCTATCTATTTAGGAAACCTCCTCTTAAAATACTATCCTCAAAGCATCTTCAACTGATTTCAAGCTGAGTATATGTCAACACATCATTTTTAGATCATCAAATGTTAAGTGACTGGTTTTCCACTTGTTCGTTGAGTGGGTGCTTAAAGCAGATACACTGCAGTTTTCATTATTGTTTTAAGTGGGTGCTTGAAGCAGGTTGACTGCAGTTTTTGTTATTGCTTTAAGAAAATCCTATTTTATTTTCTTTGCTATGAACCTTATGTTATTTAGTCTTATCCTTTTCAGAAAACAGAAAAATAATGACCCCAGCTGAAATATATCTAAATCCACTCAGAAATATTATCTGATTCTTCATTTGCTATGTATGTTACATGGAGGAAAAAAAAGTTTAATTATCCGTGCTTAAAAACCCAAACAAGCCACAATCTGAAGATGCATGTGCACTTGAACAGACATCATGGCTATATAATTTTCCTGTAATAGACTAAAACAATTTATTGTTGCCTTGAATTGGACGTGAGCCAGAAGCAACTTTACGGACTCACAGTGCTGAGACATCGTGAAGAATCCACTCATCCAACTGTTTAAAATCAGCAATCCAGTGCAAACGTCAAGATGGCTCGGTGAGTTTCAGAGGGAATTCTTGTTTGTTTACAGCTCTGTGTGTCAGGATTGACAGTAAAGGTTATAATTAAACCTGACTTCCAGACCTGTGAATAAAGACATTTCTGAAAATTTCCATAAACCCCTAAGCAATGCAAACAACAAAACGGTAATAACCACCCCCTCACTCCCAACATTACTGTATCTAGTTTATTTGGATTCCTGCACTTATGCTTGTTTTTCCTGGAGATTTCTGCATTTCTTAACCCTACTCTGTCTCAGAAGAATCCTGTCTTTCTTACAGAGCCTTTGTGCAAGTCTTACACTTACTCTAATGAAACCTGTAAGACACAGGTTTTTTTTTTTACATCTGCATTAAACACATAAAAGGAAAGCCTGTCAAAAATTAACAATTTATATTCTGTATTTTTATATACTCTTCTTTTATATTCTATGCTCCCATAAAGCATCTGTATGAAAACTTTCTACATGAATAGTGGACTAGAACATGGCTGAATTGTAAAACAAGGCAATCAGACACTAGCCCTCCAAGGTAAGTAGTACAGAGAACACATGTGTGTGAGGGATGCATGGGCAAGGCTGCCTGTATCTGATTTGTTTGGGCAAAAAGGTGTTACATCATTATCCTTTTCTGCCACTGCACAATGGAAAAGAAAGTTTAAAGAGTTCTGATTTTGTTTTTCCCAGTTTTTGAGCAGTTATATACAGAAAAAACCTCCTTTTTTATTCCCTTCAGATTATTGGTGACAGTTTAATAACATTTCAAGGATTTCTGAGTGCAGTGAAGGACCAACACACTAAAAATCAGAGCATGGAGGGATTTTCCTGCATTGCCTTGTATCATCCAAACAGTCTAAACACCAAGGTAATCTCTAAAGTTTGAATCAGCTCTATGAACTGCTCTAACATTTTCAATAAAGGCTTGCCACATAATTTAGGCCTAACTTCAACACTACACAGTTGAGCTGGGGTCTATTTGAAGCGTTGCAGTGACCACTAAGATTCTCTATGACTGATATATGTTAGAAAAACCATGATGAAGGGATGCAGTATCCTTACTGCTATTCATGGTTGAGATCAGCCACCTTTTCTGCTGAGGGGCTGGAAAGAGATAGCATGCTATCTAGATGTTGTTTTTATTCCACTAAAAATACTTATGAGATGATCCTGGTAGGTTTCTAGATCTTTTATAGGGCAGGAATGGCAAGAAAGGCCATTGGCAGCTCAATTATTCTGCCCAGTTACTTGTCTGCCAATCCAGATCCTCAAAAACTACCTTTAATCTTCAAAAATGGATGGTTAAATTAATAATAATGTTGACAAGATGCAATGTAAATGAGTTATTCCACTTCATTACATCTAGTCCAAAGTCAATGTTGCTAATTAGAATGACTATCAAGCATTCTGGATATTAAACCTTCATAATGGATTTGCTGAACTCTCCAATGTCAGTCTTGAGAGAGAAAGACAAGTTCACCCCTACTGAAAAATTAATTTATTTAATGATGACTCTACTATTAATGTACATTAAATGTGCACATTACTGGTCTAAACAAAAATATGTACATTCTGTTTTTTCACGAGTAGTTATCAAACAGCTTTTTAATCCAGGAGAAATTCCATGTAAGTAAAAAGCAATGTCTCCATGTTATAGAGAAAAATCTGTTTATGAATGCTTACTAAAGGGACATAAATGCATATGATCAATTATTTGAAAAGACATGTAAATATGTTAGCATTATGCAGTGAGCTAGCCTCCCTCTACAGTAGTCCCACTCAAACTCATCAAGATGAAACACCCACAAATACTGAGTGTTCTGCCCTGATCTGCCAAGTCTGACACTGTAAATGCAAAAGAAAAAAAAAAAAAAGATGCAAAAGAAGGATGAACTTCCATACTCTCAATTGCTAAGTACAGCAGTAAGACTTACTGACTGTAAAGCTGAAAGCCTCATGCATGTTTATCCATGTGCTTATCAATGTTTTTTGTACACCAAAATATAAATGGAGCATACCATAATATACATATTTTCTATATCCCACCCTTGCTGCATCTTTCTTTATTTTTTTTTTTTCATTCAGCTGCATTTTCCTGACTCTTTTTAGACTTAGTGCCTGGAGGTTTATTATCAGAATTGTTTTGCGTTGAACAAAGACAGTCTTTTACTGGTTCTACTCCTTAGGTCTCCTGTACTGCAAACAGCTGATTATGGGAAGTCTCTAGCAACACCAGCAATGTGTTCAGCACTTCCTTGACACAAAGAGAAGGCAGTCTCTGGGGGTAATAATACTTATGTTCCATACAGAGAAGCTGGGAGGTTAAATTAGCATTTGTGAAGTACTTGGAGTTCTTTGAATTGAAGACACCATAGAAATGGAGGCTAAAACAAATTACTTTGTGAAGCAAAAATGTCAACAATCGATATTATTCAGTAACAGCCGTAATTTTTCTATTAACAATACATAGAAATGAGGCTCCTGCTAGATGTGGATCAGTTATTAGTTTAGACTGAAATCTTCCACATAGGCACTTGATTGTATACACAGGGACATAAATAAGTAGCCCAGTAGACATGATCCATTAGGCAATGTCTGTCTACATACTGATCTCAATCCGTGTTGGCTTCTGGAGGCTGTTCCTCTCTTTCAAGCATAAACATTTGTAGTCATCTGTAACCTCCTGCTCTTGCAAGCTCTGCCAGGCTTCCTTTTATGTGGCTCTACTCTGGGAGTACTGGATTATCACTTCCTTTATCACAGTTCCTGGAGATAATTTTCACCATTCTGCCCACTGGGAGCAGCGCTTCTTGATCAAACCATGCAGGCTACATATACAAGTGTGCATCCTAAAAGAGCATTGCATTTTTCTAGCCTTGAATTCTCTAAGTCACTCCAAATTTAGCACAGTATTAGCTCTCACACATATAATTTCTAATCTGAGATAGGGTCAATAACTTGCTACTGTCAATCTTTGGATCTTAAAAAAACCCTCACTTTCTAGAGCTGCAAGATACTCAGAGTACCATCATTTTCAAGGAGAGTGCTGGTAGTCAGCACTTCTAGAAAACTGTCTCATCAGATAGCTATATAAAGATTGAAAAATGTCAATGATATTGGGCTTATTCTTCTCACAGGATGAACTCAACGTGGCATCAGGAAATATTTGTCCCTTTTTTTTGTCTGTACTCCAAGTAATTAACAGGTAATTTGTTTTCCTCCTACACTGAGTATTCCACAGCAGCAGGATAAACGCAGTTTGGCTTTGTTAGGGATGATGCTTAAGCACTTCTTACAGTAATTAGTATTTTTTCACAATGTGTTTATCTAATTGCACCTAACTCAAGAAGAAACCAACTTTGATGCATATTCTTTAAGTAGTAATTTAATTCACTAAGGTCAGGTGCTGCACCTTCTGTAGAAATTATGCTTTCTTGTGATAACCTAACTGTGTAGTGTGTGAGGGAACATTCCTACCACAGTCTTAAGAATGAGTTCATTTCCTCAGTGCCAAATCTATGACCCCAATTTTATAGTCCAAATTTTCAAAAAGTTAGGGATGGCTTTTCTGAATTTCTCTTCAAGAAATTAGCCGTTTTGATGAAACTAGAAAATCATCGCACAACAAGAAGATACATGGAAAGAACTGAGGAATACCCCATGGGCAAGAGAGAAGGGTCTCATCATGTGCTCTAGATAGAAGTGCTGAAGGAAGAGCAGCTACAAGCATCAGGGTTGTACTGGTACAGCCTATGCCAAACACTTACTTGCATGGGCTGTGTGCAGACATAGGAGTCAATTTTCCTCCTCTTTATGAGTATGTTTTTTCCAGGTGGTCATTAGGTGGTCATTATCAGACTGCACAGTGAGCTAAAGAATGGGCAGGGGAACTTAACATTTAACACTGTTCATTACAGTTGTCTGTGTTTGGATATTGCAAAAAGCCTGAGTACAGTCCTGACCCTGTGAGAGACATTGGAAAATCTTCTGGCTTGGATATAGTTTGATCAACCACTCTGTGCAAAAGGATGAATATCTCTTTCCACATCTCTAGCAACGTCTACATCTGGGCAGAAAAAAATGCCAAGAATAAAGGACCCCTTACAGGTGCTCCTGACAAAGATTATTTGTCCTCTTCTGCTTCCACTTTTATCAAATGATTTGGCAAATTTGGAGGAGTAAAAAAATTCTTCCCCTTTAGGAAACGCAGCCTACAGTCATGGTATACATCTATCATGATGTATCACGGTATACCCTCTATCATGAAGGTATTCATGGATCTCACTAGAAAGAGGAGAGAAAGAGCTTTCTAAAACTCTAATGCATTTTCTCCAAATTCCATGAAGAGGACATGAAAATAAGAGTTTTAGCAGTCTTGTAGTGCCAGTGCCATTCCAGTCATATATAGAAATGGAAATGACACCCCAGTCTTGTTGAGGGTATCTGATTACAAAGTCTTAAGTCTGACAAGGTCTTTCCACACAGCACCACACTGAAAGTTCAAATATGTTGTTCACCTGCAATGACCCCTAATCCTTTTTCAGAGTAAAAGCTTTCCAGCAAGTAATCTTATAGGATTTGCTTCTAGATATATGCATTTGACTGCATGAAAGCATTGTTAATGATCCTAGTTTATCAAGCAATCCAAAATCAGAAGGGCTTAATCTTTTACATAGTTGAAACACAGTCAGTATTGTGCAAGCAAGACCAAATAAATGTGAGAGTCATAAAGTCAAGAAGAAGGCGTGAAGGAGTTGACTGACTACACCTCACAACCAAAATGGCTCTTAGGTTGCCACTGGAGGCCAGTACAATCAAAAATGTCCTCCTGTGGGTGTACAGACTCAGTTAAAGAGCAACTTCAAGCCTGGAAGAGTAGGAAGTGAGAACTCACTAAGCTGTACCAGTCACACTACCACTCCAAAAGCATAATAGCTGAAGAATTTGATCTTACATTAGCAGACTGAGTTTTAGGCTCACAGCCCTTAGCAAAATAATGATGTGCACTGACAATAACAAAACTATTAAAAGATTAGGAATTAAGTATTGCTAAAAACATTACTATGATACACATATTTGCATATGGAAGTCTTAGCACATATTCATATCTCTAATTGCATAAATCAACTTTTTTCTCAAGTGAATAGAGGTCATATTTGCTCATAAGGTATCACAATTCATAGTCTCTCTTCCCTATTAAATACATACCTATCTTTTTTTGCTTAAAATTTATTTTAACCTCTGGGTTGAAAGCTGTACTCTTATTTGACATATATCTGGCATCTATTGAACTTCTGCTGAACAAATCTGTCACTGAAATTATAACTTCAGAAATTTCCTAGAAGACTTTGACTGTCACTTTCCTATACAGCTGAGAATTTCTGAGCCTAGAGCAGCAGCAGACGGGGCAGGCAGTACGTACTTGAAAGCTCACTCCTGAAGCTGGTACCACACTTCACAGACCATGAGCAAAATGATTCTTGAATACCTACAGCCTCCTTCTTGTAGCTCAGCTTCATTCTAAGACACACCGAGTTCTTCTCTGATTAAAACTTGCTTCTAGGATGTCAAAAAGCTCAAATAAACAGTTCACATCACCTGGCAGATCTCTTAAAGAGAAGGTGGGTCACCCTTCCTGGACCTGGCTGAAGGCCCACTGTCTTAATAGCTTTTGCCTAACACTCTCTATCCAGGAGTTCTTTCAGATACTGGACAATATGTAAAATAAAAAAATACTGTACATGCACATCATTTGCAAAGGAGTATCAGCATGTTAACAGTTTCTGTTTAAAAGCAGCCCTGCTTTTGCAGAAATTGGGGATTTGCCAGAGAAGCAGGTAAGAGACCAGGCTTAGGCTTCAGGATGGCAGCTTTTACTGATTTAGCAGATCAAAGAAATGGAATTTCCTTCTCTTGAAAACCTTTTCTTTTTGGAAGAATATAGAGAGGCNCCTAGGGTACAAGGACCTCCTTGAAGGCGGGATGGTATCCCTGCCCAAACTCGGTCGCCACAAATTAAGAAAATTCCTTTGGGCAAAACTCTGGGCTTTCGAGTGGACAAAGCAGCAGTGTGAGAGGTGTAATTACACCAATGTTCTCTAATGTAAATTTTATTATTTGGGGAGACATCAAATTTGTGTACTGACTTTACCCTTGCAATGACGGCCGGATTTAAATCAATTTCACTTCTTATATAAAAGAAATTAACACAGTATGCCGCTTTGGAGGACCCCAAAAGGTCCAATTCCTGGGGTTCCTCTGTTGCATGCGGGAAAATCTTTGTCCATTCGTCCCAAGTGTCAACCGGGTTGGGCTTTTTACCAGCAAAGGGATACTCATGACCCTGCAGCGGGACGCCCACCAGACAAGATGTTAATGGATTGTGGGCGTCGCCCATGGACAGGCACATGCTTTTCTGATTTAAAGCTTTTGCCAGAGTAACCCAGACGTTTTCAGTAGGCTGTTTAACGATCCAGGCCTCTGCTGTCAACGAGAGGAGCATCCAGATGGAGTATATAGAACAGATCGGCATTCTGGTGCACATTGGATCTGAGGGGCTTGAGAGTGTTCTGCACCTCTGCAATAACAAAAAGAAACACACACACACACATTATAATTTGCCCTCCTCCAGTTAACAGTTTCTGTTTAAAAGCAGCCCTGCTTTTGCAGAAATTGGGGATTTGCCAGAGAAGCAGGTAAGAGACCAGGCTTAGGCTTCAGGATGGCAGCTTTTACTGATTTAGCAGATCAAAGAAATGGAATTTCCTTCTCTTGAAAACCTTTTCTTTTTGGAAGAATATAGAGAGGCTTTCTCTTTTGCAAATCATTGCTAGCTGCTTCTCAGGCCCAGTTTGTCCCAGTTGTGCTCAATGTAAGATACAGCATTTAATGCTTCCACTGGCAGAGCAGACAGAAGTCAGTGAAGCATCCCTGGTTTTAAACATGGTCATAGCCAGGATAAAGCCACTATTGTATTAAAATACAATTATTACAGCTGTACACTTATTACTATTATTAATATAATACTTCACCATTTACAGCAAAATGCTGCCACTTTGTAAGTATGAATACCAAAATAATACAACTTTACCAAAAGAAGTTTATTTTGCTTGAAAAGGAAAATTGAATGTCCACAAAGCCAAGGTAGCTTGAAAGCCTGTTGTCTTTCTATGGATCAAAATTTCCATGGTACATGAAATTAGGATTTTATTTCAGGCAGCATCCTGCCCTCTTTTGAGGAAATAATGCATTTGGGAACAATGCCTTCAGAGTTACTTTGTATTCAAAGACAGGATTGCCAATTAGTCAATGAGTAATGAATTTTAAACTTCAATTAGTACTAAATTGTCTTTTTCTGTATACTCCTGTGAATCTGTTTCATGATGTCTGTGAAGCTTAGTATGACTCCACATAAATATTTTTATTAATTTCCCTTTTCCAATGTCAACATCTTCAATGGAATACAACACATTTCTAATGAAGTTGACTTGTAACTTTCTTATATTAACTCTCCCCTCTTTCTAATATCAATAGAAAGCTGCTATTTCCACATTGACTATATTAGAATACTTATCACCTATAGAAGCAGTAAGTTAGGTAGGTTTTGGTACACAGACTTATTAAAATAAATCTGTAAAAGATTAGTGCTCTGTGTAAAAGAAAAGGTTAAAAAAACCCCAACTAAATGAGACAAATTTAAGCCTAGTGTGAATCTATTGTGTGGAAGTGCAATATACTTCATACATACTTCCAGACTTTTGCATTGGAAGCTCTATCAGGATTACAAAATTAATGACCAAAATCAATACCAAATTTCACAGGTACTGACTTTCACAATTACAGGGCTTTTGCTCCATTTCTGATACATATGTCCATCTGTCCCCTTTCAGGTCTATTAACCTCAGTGTTATTGCCAGACATAAGCCAAAAACTATTCCAGCAGCAAAAGCTATCTTTGTGATGTGGATGATGGGGTCCATTAATGTATCAGTCAACAGAGGTCTCTAAGACAATACAGATTTTAAGGTTGTCCTTGTGGGAACCAGCATGCTGAATAAGAAACACACCCTTTTCATTTGTACAGAACCTGCCTATTACCACCCTTCTGTAACCATCAACTCTGTAATATGCAGAGACTCCATATTCTGCAGAACATGACCTCACTCTGACATGGCTTAAAGAGCAGTAAAAGAGCTCGTTAGCTATTCTTTGTGTAACTTTTCTCTTCTATTAATTCTCTGTCTTATCTAAATTAACTTTTTAATTTTCAAAGTTCTTCAAAAACACAAAAAAGGCATTTCCTATGGGACATAGAATATATACTTATGCCACGCAGCCTGTACCCTTACCACTGTGCATGGCAGTTCTCTTAGATTCAGTAGCTCAAGTAGTTCTCCAAAACGTAATGAATCTTCTGCCTGGGATGTACAAAGACATTCAGGCTACATCTTTCTCAGACTGTCTTTTTGACCGGAAATTTGACAAACTGCTTTAATTTCTCATTGTTGCTTTATATCACAGCAACCAAAGGAACTACTGAAACAAATGCCATTAAGGAGGGTGACTACGGAGGCTGGACAAACAGTTGTGGACAGAACCCACACAAGACCAAGCAATGAGGTTATATTTAACAGCAGAAGCACAGAAACTCCTGAGTATTGCATGATTTGAGTAGTCACTGCATAATGCAAACTACCTGGCTCCATCAACCTGATGCAAAGTCAAGAGAATGCTTCTCCTTTGAAAAGTCTTTTTTTCCCCCTCCCCAGAGCTAAACAGATCTGTTCAGGACTGCTGCTATCACTATGGTTACAGCCAGCCACTCCAGGAACTCTGTTTGTACCACTGGCCCTAAGAGGGAGATGCAGAACAACAGCACTGGGCCTGATGCAGTCTCAGACAGGGTGGGGTCTAAATCTCTGCCTGGCCTGTGAAGGCAGGAGGAAAGGGCATCGAAGCTGGCTGAAGAACTGGAAGACTTGACAGAAGAAACTGGGAAACAAATGGAAAAAAGGCAGAATTATGGTGAGAAACCCCCAGATTTCAGTGCACCCTAGCGCATGAAAACAGAGTCTACATGCTTTACATCACCCAAGACATGGGCATCTCTGGGGCAGAATTCAGTATGAGGTGTGATGAATCAGCCCTTACACATGCCTCCTTCCCTCCATGTGTGCTTGAATGTGAGATGTACACAGACCAACTCTATTTTTCTCACTTGAAATTCAGTTAAGAATTATCTTTGTGCCTCAAAATGGCTATTCAGTTCGTTGTTAATATATCTCCTCTTTTTTAAGGCTTTCATTATTAAATTGAAAGCACAGTTACAAGGCATGAAGAAAGACATCACTGCTTCTGTTATTTTTAGCAGCAATAACCCTTTCCAACTACTTATATGGCCCTCATTTAGACCTCCACCAGCCAAGCTGCGAACCTGGGTTTCACAGAGCCAGCACATCAGGCAACTTCTTGGGACTTCATCTAAAACTACCCAGTGGAATGGCAACCCCAACTCCCCATCTATTTAGTCCTGGGCAGCTCCCTCCATGGTGTATCCTTATTCAAGATGGTTCCTATTTCCTGCATGGCTTTCATTACAAACATGAACTCCTCTTTTGTGGGGTTGGGTTATTTTAGGGGAGTGGTGGTTGGTTTTAAATCCAAAAGCAATATAGCTTCAGTAGATCACATCCCTCCACTCTGAATTTAAAGAGTACTAACGTCTTCTTGACTTACCTTCATAAAGCATCTTAGGTTTTCATTAAGAAACTGCATAAATTTTAAGGCAATAGTACAGATTATCTGACTTATCTTTTGCTTCAGTGTTTTGACAATATGAAGATATCAAATTATCTGAGTATTAACAATCACATTTTTTGGTGACACAGACGAGAATCTTGGTGACAGTAATTGTTGATAGCAACACAGACTAGTTCAGAAAGTATCCAGACCTTCACTCTGAAGATGTACACTAGATGTTAACAAAAGTTGCATCACTAATTAAATACTTTGGGTAGCATAAAGTTGAAAACTATCCTGCTTGGAGGAAATAAAACCATTCTAAATTTCTGCGGTGTGGAGTCAACAAATTCCAAAACAGTTTGTGTGGTTACTGTTGTTGTTTTTTTTTTTCCTTCCGTAATATACCAGTTAAAAAGGAAGTTTCTCTTTTAAAGTCAAGCCATTCTAAACTCCTGTCAGTATTTTACAAAGAAAAGTTCAGAGTCACTCTTAATGCTAATAATGGAACATGAAGGATTGGTAGATCCCAGCTGTTTCTTTCCTCTGAAATCAATTGGGAGTATGACCCCAATAACTGATTGTGAAGTACAGAGGAAAAATTGTTTGTGTGCCTCTGCTAAGACATGTTTCTGGCTGCCACAAATCATGTTATTAATGACAAATTCCTAGGCATTGAAGTTAACATTTTTGTGGTAACAGAAACAATTTCTAAATACTACTAAAATTTGTCCATACTTGAACAGTGAACTATAGTAATGCTAAAAAGCACAGTATTATCTTTCTGTTCAACTCCACAACTGATTTATTTGCTACTCATTATTGGAATATGAGAGTCTCTCTTATAGGGAGATTCAGGTTTACAAACTCCTAATGCTGATTGCTAACAGTGATATACTCTTCACATCTTTTTTTGAAATTAAATCCCACTCCATAGTCAAACACTGCATTTGAGTAAACCTTTGAATCTTGATATCCAAAAATCTCTATCTGCTCTGCAAATAAGAAGGAGATTTAACCAATATCGAAAATGTGCAAATCCGAACACCTGTCTTCAGTGGTCCAAGGCACCATTTTACAGCTGTTTTGGAAGAGATTTCTCACAGAAGAGACACCTTGAACTTTTGAGCAGTATTTTAACAGCATTCCCAAGCTTTCAGGCTACCTAGGATTTTAAAATCTCTGTGTTCTCAGGTTAAAAAAAAAAAAAAAAAAAAAAAAAAAAAAAAAAAAAAAAAAAAAAGGAAAAAGAAAAAGAAAAGAATGCAACAGAAATAGAATGAGACAGTAATAGAATGAATAGAAAGAATGAAACAGAAAGCTGATGTTTCAGACAGTCACAGACCACAATGCTTTGTCATTTTTCTGCTACTGGTATAACAAATGAAAAGGGTGCCATATGTCTCTGTATGTAACACAACCCAATTATCACTTGGTGTACACAACTCTTCAATACTGACTGTACATAGTGTTTTCTCCAACTAGGTAATGGCATAAGCTGACACCGTCTTCTGAAATTTTTTCTACCGGCAGCTCGAAGTAACTGCTACCAGTGCCATTTCGTTTAGACCCCACCCACCTAAATCACTTTACTCCAAAACTAAGTTCAGCCGATTTATGGTAATATATGTACGCCACATTTCCCAGTACTCCACGGATCACTCCGGTAGGCTTCAATTACACAATAAAATTGTAGCAATATATCCTCCCGAGTGTGGCTGGGTTGTAACCAAGACTCTTAGGCTACCTTAGATAGAGCGAAAACCCTTCTGGGGACATATTTCAGATGTTTTTGATAGCAATAACATCGTAACAACAATCTGGAGAAATCTAGTCTTATGTGCGGTTTTGGGATCCCTCAAGGCGCTATTCTAAGCGTTCACGACAGGACCATGATGCAGACCGGGGAAGCATCAGTGGCTGCAGCTCCCCCCAGTCTCGGATCCCCACCGGGACAGCCCCCGCGTGGGAGCAGCTCCCGGCGTGCCCGCCGCCACCTCCGGGAAGCGGGATGGGGATGCGGATGGGGGAACGGGGTCACCTGACTGTGCCGGGCCACCGATCTGCGGCGGCAGCGCCGCTCGGCTCCGCTCCGTCCCGCCCTCTGCACCGGGGTAGGGGGCGGCGCTGCTGCGGCAGTAGCGCGGGGATTAGGCTGCGGGAGGATTAAGCCGCCGGCTGGAAATAGCTGCGTCGGCTCCCGGGCGTGGACGCCCAGCGCATCCCCGGAGGCGGCGGCGGGAGGGGACAGCCCGCCCGGCACCTGGGGCTACCGGNGCACCGTATTCGTGTGCAGCCTTCTTCAGCTGCCGTCATTATTTCCCCTTCATCTGTTCCTTGCAACGCCTAAAATGCCCTTCTTCCTGCCCCAGGCGGCTTCTAGCGAGGCAGAGCCTTACACAACGGGGCGGGGGGGCTGCTCCTCGGGAGGGGCCGGGCTGCGCCGGGTACCATTGTGCATGTGGTGGGGCCGTGTGAGTGTCCGTGTGCGTGTGCCCCTGCCTGTGCGCGCCCCTGCCGTGCCTCCCTCCGGCCACAGACCCGGCATCTCCCCCTCCCTCCCGTGTCTTTCGCCCCTGCAGAGCAGGCAGCAGCCAGCACGCCGTTCGAAGATGTCGGGTCAGACGCTGACAGATCGCATCGCAGCTGCTCAGTACAGCGTTACGGGATCGGCCGTAGCCAGAGCCGTCTGCAAAGCCACCACGCATGAAGTGATGGGGCCCAAGAAAAAGCACCTGGACTGTGAGCATCCCTTTTTGTTTCCCCAGCGAAGGCCCGGGGTTGAGGAGCCTGCCCGCAGGGCGCTTTAATGGGCCTTTGAGGCGGCTGGCTGTCACGCTTGCTCTAATCCAGCTTGCAAAGCATGAGGGTGATGGGAAATCTCCAGGAGAGGATGAGTTATTATTGCATTTCTTCTCTTATTGCATAATACTGCTCTTTCGGCCATTTTTTTTCCTCATGACCTCTTGCCTTTTATCCAGGAAGACAGTGGAAAGAGCGCCTTATGGATCAGGGGCTTGGGAAGAGGGGAGAGAATCACAGGGCAGAATGGACACACACTTATCACTGCCTGCTTTGGTCAGGATTTAGCTAGGATGAGATGTACCTAAATGATATTCCCAGACACTGGCCAAGCACCAGGATGAGTGGGGCCATCTCCACAGAACTGCATCTTCACTTCTGAAGAAGATTCAGATGATGGTGTTCTTAGATGACAAGGTGCTGGGATAACGCTGTGCTGTAGATTGGAACAACCTTTGGAGAGTTTAAAGGGCTGTTGCTGAGGTCCCAAATATCTGACAGCAACTTTGTGAGCTGTCCAGTAGTTTGCATGATGTTTTATTAAAGATGGCTGTTGGCTTTATCTCCGATTTTTGATATATTCTGGACTGAAATTAGCTAGTTAAGGCATGAAGCAAAGTTGAGGCCAAACATTTATTGAAAAACAATGAGCTAGCCGTGTTTCATCCTGACAATTTCATTTCAACCATCAGCCCCTACATGGAGACACCAAGTAGTAGAATGGTGAAGGAATTTGGTCGTGTGATGTTAATTGGCCTTGTTTGCCAGTACTATCTCTGTCCAGCACTGAACTTTGCAGATCAACAGCAGGTGTTAATATCTAAAACAAAGTGGGTTTCCCATGGTTTTTTTTTACATGGTAAGAAGTACATTCAAGTAAAGATCAGCAGGTTTTATACCAGGCAGTCTCTTGGCTGCTGGCCATTACTAAGTAATGCTGGTGCAGGTGTTTGTGAGTACAGTCCTGATGATGCAGTATTTGTTTAAAGGAGGTAGCATTACTTCTGGAAAATAATTCCAGGTTTCACTTCTAATGACTTTGTAGCTTACCCTCCAAGTGACAAACAGTAGGCTGGTCTTTCAGTATATCTAGATGCTCTTGCATATATGTCCAAGAAATGCTGACGTAAGCAGCATTGATTGAAGACTCACCAGAGTCTAAACTGTTGTTTAAGTAGATAATTGGTCCTGATATCATGTGTTCTGTCATGTTTTCTTGTATATTTAAAAAAATCATCTTGATTATTGATGTCTCTTCTATGTTGTTGTTTGGTAGCTGTCAACACTTTTTAATCTGTAGGCTGTGTCTGGACTGTCCTATACAGACTGTATCTGTTACTAGAAGCTTTAGCTTAAAAAAGGCATAGCTCATGTATTTGAAAGCTTGCTGTGTCTATGTGTCTCTGTGTTTCTGTATGTATACACATATATAAATAAAAGTACTATCTGGAATAGGCAGGATTAAAGTGAGGTAGAAGTAATCTACCAGTGTTATAGTAAGGACTGTAGAGGATTTGTGTTTGAATATTGAATATAATATTACTACTCAAGAAAGTGGGAATACTGGAGATAGAAGCCAGTAGGATTCCACAGAATTTCTTACCTACCTGCATGTCACACATAAAAGAGGAAAAGAAGTTATAATTTCCTGGGAAGACATATGCCTGCTCTTTTTCTATTTTACAAGCTGTAAATAACAGTTCAGAGTTTAATTGGCTGGGTGTGTTTCAAGTTGGATAAGTAGCATTTGAAGATGTGAAGAGTGAAAGGTAAAACATCTCAGTGCCTTAAAATAAGTTTTATGTCAAGGTATAAAGGATTTAGACAATTAAAAATTAAGATTCCAGAGGGTGATGGTTGGAGTGATGCCTTGTGAAGAGCTGTAATTCTGGTATTGACATTGGGGTTCTGTGTCCTTAGGGAACTCCATAATTTTATTTAGTGTCTTAGTGGCCAGGTGTCAAGTCACACAACCTCTCTTCACTGCCTTACTTAACAACTGGGCTTTGTAAATTAAGTTGAGATATCAACTATTTAATATGGGTTAAGTAGTCCTGTAAGGATAGGATACAATGATGCCTGTTCTCATACATTTTCTGCAGAAGATAACAGTTCCAGTGGCTTATAGGGAGATCACAGGTGACAAGGTGAAAGGTAGTGTGTGAGGAAGGGAGAAAAGAACAGAAACAGTGTAGAAAACAGAACAGTGTAGAAAAACTGAGCTGCTAAATGTTTACTTTTGTTTGGTTTTCTATACTTGCTGTAGCTTTCAAATACAGACTGTACTATAGGTGCTGTTGCCTTTTGCCCTGGGCTCTCGGTGCTGGACAGGCTGGTCATGTGAAGGAACTCCAGATCTCCTACTAGTGAATTTTCAACAACTGCTAGAAGTAGTGCCAGATGGCATTAAATGAGCTTCTCAAGTCCCTGTGGTGGGAAAAGGAATGTAAATCTAGAAAGCTCTGATGGTTTGGGACAGCTGAACTCTGACCATTTTGGGCTTATGAAACTGTTGTCATCCAAAAGTTGTCTAAAAATCACCACAATGATACGGACTCCTATCCCTCAGCTAACCAATGTTTGTTAGCTAAATTATTATTCCTGTGAAGAAGTGGGGAATTAGCAACTTTATTTTGATGCAGTGGGAAGGGCCATTGCAGAATTGGGTGAATGAGGCATGTGGGTACATTAAGGATAAATAAACTGATGATTCAAGTGAGAAGGCAATACTTGTGCACAGCATAGGAGTTTGATTCTTAGAATTGTTCTGAAAGATGTGTTAAGACTTCACCAAGGCTTTAATTGTGTGGGCCAAGTAAAAGGCTGCTTCCAGCCTCAAATGGGAATGGGTCTGATGGTATCTACAGGAGATGCTTTTGGAAAAGGGAAATAATGTGACTTACAAACGTGAAATCACATCATAGATGAGGGAAAAGTAGGTAGATCTCTACTCAGCTCTTGTTATAGGATCTCACTCAGAAACAGACGTTCAAGCTTTCATTTAGGGAAGTGAATTGAAAACTAGTGAGGTTGTTGCATCTGCAGGTGGTTGTAACAAGTTCCTGTTTCTGAAAACGATAGAAATGGCTGGGATTTTCCTTGACTTATTTTGCTGAGTGACTTGCTTTGCAGCAGGAGGAAGTTCTGCAGTGTGTATTCTGAAAAGACCACATGTGTCTCCTTACTTCTTCAAAATAATTCTCATAAGGTAGAGGACCTTCCCAGAAGCCTGATCAAGACCTGGGTGATGTTTGTGAAAAGTCAGAACAAAGCAAATGAATATCAGGATTTGATTTTCTGTGGCTGTGAAGATGACCTGTGTATCTCCTGTAACTTATTTTCATCCCAAGTCTAATTTTGCATATTTGCAAGTACCTGGCAAGCAGAGGTTCTAAAAAGAAGTTTATGGTTTAATTCGTGATGGTAACTGAATTGCAGGGCTGCTGTCAGTATTTTGCTTGTGCAGACACTTCTTCCCTGCAGTATTCTACCTTTTTTCTGCAGTCTCTGGTGTTGACCTAACAAGTTTGGATCACTGTGGTCTTTAGTGTTGAAATAGAAGTGTCTGTTGACCAGAAGCGATTGTTAAACTTTTTTGCCTAGGCTCAGTAAAGATGACGTTGCTGGGTCCCACAGGTTAGTCTTAGAAACCTTTGTCTCACTCCTGAGGGATAAGTCTGTCTCTGCTTTTTGGGAAAAGTTGGGGGTCAGTGGAACTTCCTTGAGTGCCTAGACTTCAGTGTCTATTGACTGAGTGGGTTAAAGGGTAGGGTTAACTAGGATGTGTATATTTCAGAAGTTGTTTGCTGTTGAAGTGATCTGGGGAGTGTTCCAAGACTGTTGGCACTTGTGGCCCTTCCCTAGCGGGAGTAGTGCAGATGTACTGCATTGCTCTGCAGTCCAGGTGACACTCTACAGTCTCTACTGCTGTGGGAGTATCTTCAAGAAAATTGCCAAGAACGAAGTCTCTGTGCACACTGGGCTTAATCCTTCACACTTTACTGATGAAACTGCATTTGTGTCTCACTGTATCTTGTGTTGCAGTAATTTGTTGCAGTTTCTATGTGTGAGAGAACTGACTTTGTTTAAATGTTACCACTGAAGATCAGCTGCAATTCTGTGTTTTGGTTTTTGTTGTCCTAGCTGGTGTGGATTTTATAGTGTGGACTCCTCTATCACGCCAATGAATTGCTCTCACACCTGAAAAGAAAAATATCCAAGCAAGCAGTTACTTTCTTTAATTCTTTGTTGGTTGTTGGATTAGCACCTTTATTGTGTGTAAGGACTCATGATCAGTTTTTATGTTGAATGGCTGTTATTGTGGGCTTCTACCATGTCCTTTCCCAAAAGGATATTGAGGATACACTTCATTGGGAGGCATGCAGGTCTCTGAATAGGAGTAGAAATAAATGTCTGTCATGGGTAAGGGGAGGTAATAAGAACGCTTTTTAGATTAGTTGTTCTTGAGTATTTAAGTGGCATTAACTTTCAATTTCCCCCCTAGCCCCATACTGTTTCTAAGGCATGTGTAATACCAAGAGAAGGCTGCCTTTCTAATCAATTAAGACTTGGCCAGTTCTTCAAAACATGTTTGAATCAGGGTAGAAGTCTGAATTGATGTGAAGATCCAAATGTTGAAATATGGGCAGAATCATTTGATCCTGTGCAATTCAGCTGTTCTGTGTGTAAGTTCTCCTATGGTGCCATGCCTTAGGAGGGGAAGAGGGAAGATGAGGGAATAGGAAAATGAGTAGTCACTGTAATATTAAACTTTTTTTCATGTAAGCAGTGTAACTTGATAAAGGTTGACTAGTCCTGGGGGTAGGTATTCTTAGTCTTTTTCAAAAGTAAGCAAGATCCTTCTGTTAAACATGCTTTGTCAAGGTCATGGATGACAGATTCTGGGACAAGTCAGGTCTTTCTGTTGTACAGGCTTCCATTGTAGGCCTTGATAATGGAGTAGCTATTTATGAGATGTTCAGGATGACAGTGACCAGAGCATGGTTTTAATCACTTCTATTTAGTAGTTGAGTATGTTTCATAATAGTGTCACAGAGTTGCTACCTTAAATCTTGGCAGCAATTGAACGTCGTCTAAATAACAACAACAAAAATCTGCAGGTTGATTGATTTTCTCTGTTTTGATTTAATCTCTATCTCTGATTTTTCAGTCTCACCCTTAAACCCTTTATCTTCTGTGCATGCCTTACATTGGCCTATCACAGTAGTGAGGGATTCTATGAAGTCTGCAAGAAAATGCCCTGTAGGTGTGGTCAGTCCATGCTTCTGGGTCTCTGCCACGTGAAGGATCCTCTGAAGTGCTTCAAAGTAGATGAGAGCATAACTTTGAAGGGCATAAAACATTTAGAAGGCTACTCATTTTCTCTGCTTCTTGCTGGACTGAGAAAAGAGGAGAGTTTTCTGCTCTCGGAGCTCCCACTTATGAAAAAATGGTAGTGTAGTAGAGGCACACTGCTTTTAGGATTTTTCTACTGCTGCTCAAGATTCTTAAGACTACTTTGCTCTTCCTGCCTTGCTTACCTTCCTGCAGTGCTGGGTGTCCATGACAAGTTGTTGGCTGCAGGGCTGGCCTCTGTGAGAAAAGACCAGGGCATGCTCTGTGCCGACACAGCCAGCTCCACGGTGGATCTGCTGCGATACACAGCTGAGCCCATCCACCAAGTCTGTGGCACCTCAGGGAAAACAAACTTAAGGAAAAAGCAGAAAATACTGGACAGACAGAGGAAGCAGGAAAAAGAAATGGCAGAGAGAACACCAAGGTTAGAGATGGAGCAGGATGCACTCCATGGTGCTGGAGCAGATATCCTCTGCAATCTCTGGAAGAGACCCCTGTTCTCAGAAGTCACAGCTGCAGCCTTTCCCGGTGCTACCAAAACCTTGCCATGTGCATCGAGTTCACTCCCTGCCACCAAAGAAAACAAAGGAATAGACCTTCCTCAGTCAGCTGTGGACATACATTATTGCTGAAGGAGCTGGCTCCAGTTTTTCTGAGGATGGGGAAAAATTGGGGGTGGAGTGACAACATTATATCCCTTCCCTTAGTCGTACTGTAGCCTGAAGGAGAGTTCAAACAGTACCAAACAGTATCCTTAAGTTTCCATGCCCTGTTCGTTTTTTGGAGCACAGATCAGGATGCTGGTAAGAGCACAAGTGGAAAAGCACAAGTTCTGTTGTGTGCCTCAGGTAAATACAGGAGTCTCACCAATGAGTGATAAACCTTGCATCTCCAAGCTTCAACACATGGCATGCAGAGTAGGAATAGTATTCTGGCTGGTTTGGAGAGAGGGTTTCCAAATACCATGAAAACAAAAAAGCAAGAAGTAAAGCAAGCCAGGAAATCAGAGTCTGAATCTCATTGGAGGGCATATAAAGAAAAGGATGGGTCATCTGGCACAGGACTGAGTCCTGAACTCAGACTAAATGAGAAGATAGAAGAAGCCTTCCTGGTAGCCTTGCAGGCAGTGATCTGTAGCGTGGGGTTTGCAGCAGTACTCTTGTTCCTCTGAGTCAGCAGTATCAGCAGGATTGCAGTGTGAAACCTCACTGGTAAGCTGATACTAGAGTATCCCACCCCATCAGATTCAGCACGGCTGCTTGATTTTCCTTCTGTCCAAAATTTTTGCTTGGATGAGAGCTGGTGTCTTAAATTAACCTGAATAAACCAGGTGTTGGCAATTGCTGGAAGGCAACTGGAATACTTGGCAGAGGCCAGCTTGTCACTTTGCAGAATATAGTGACGTCTGCTTTTTCTGAAATCTTGCAAACCATATGCTAGACCCTTAAAACAGTTCTTAATGCTTTTAATCTTGCTATTTTGATCGTATTTACTTCAGAGCTGGCTGAAAATACCCCAAATCAATATAAAACATGTTTTGTTGATGCTCGTAAATTCTCTTTAGGTTGTCAAACACATTTACTAAAGCAGTTGAGAGCTGTAGTTCACTAAGAGAGGGAATATATCCTACTATCCATCTGCACTAGCATCACCAGTGATATTGGACATCAGCCTTGAAATGAATGTAGGTGGAATACTGGAACAGTATTTTCTAGGCTGCTGGCAAATGGGGCATTCACTGGGTATCTGAGGCTCATGGCTTAGTTGTAGGCACAGGAAATGATAGTGCACAGTATTACCACTGACTTCTGGACCAGCCAAGTCTAAATAACTTTCTGTTTTTCTTTTCTGCCCAGGATAATGTGATCTCATGCTTTGTTGTAGATTATATCTGTATCTTAACTTAGTTTAATGAAGGGGATTGGATGCTAAAAGGTCCTGATGTTATGCTAATGTTGTGTCTTTTATGTAATTTTTACTCTGGCCGTCTGAGCAGAGGCAGCATGTCTGTCAGTTGCCTTTCCTAGAGTCTATTTTTTCTAGCTATTGATAAAACTCAAATGTGTTATGGTGTTTTTTGTAGAGAGGATTTTGTGAGTGTTGGATAGACATGATCATGCTTGAAGGCCACCAAACCCTGCCTCTCACGTGTACTGAGAACTGCAGGTTGCTGACAGGACGTGTCTGCAGCTTGGGTCTGGCTTGTGGCAATCAGCTCCTTTTGGTCATAGGCCAATATACAAAATTACGACAGTCAGGAGCTCCTGTGTTGCCATTGGGCCAGAGAGTTCTGACAAAACAGTTGAGCCATATGCTTTAACAAGGTTGCTTTACTGACTCAAAGAAGGAATGAAAAAGAAAACAGTGTTCTTTGCTCATTGTTTTTAAGTGTTTAGGAGACTAGGTTGTGGCTGAGATGCTAAACACTGGTTAGGGTACATTGGAGACTTTGGTGTCCACTTGAGCTAAGGTTGTTCTACCATGCAATTAAAAGACCAAAGGACACGTCTTTTCAAGAAAGTGTCTTAAACTTTTCTGTGCTAAGAAATGATACAAGGCTGTGGCTTGACTGCTGACAGTAGAGTGCATCACTTCAAACTGACTCTTGGCTTGGCACGAGCGCAGATGACATTATGGCAACGGGTGCTTCCATAGCAGATGGTCAGGGGTTATCCTGCAGAGCCTGGCAGGGTCCTGGGGCCTCTGGCATGGTTTTGTTATATATCTTACACTGATGCTTTACAGAATGTTCTAATATGGTCCTCCACAGAGGTGAGAGAAAGACATGACTGCTTGAAGCATGAGTAAAACATGCTGACTTGTCATCCACATTGTTTAAATGTATTCAAGTTTACAAGTTTAGAGGAAGGTCCTCAGAGTAAGGCAGTGATGGGTGGTCCTGCCACAGTGCATGATACCACTAGGAGGGGGCATGTCTTTAACTTAATTGAAGAACTGACCTAGATGCACTTCAGTGGGAGTTCAAACTGCTTTTCACAGGACTCCTTTCACTTCTTGCTTCAAGGAGTGTAGGACTTGTATGAAAGGGGCAAGCCAGCTGGCCTGTTCCCTGCCTCTGAAGTCTGCTGTTTCTCATTACATTTAGATCGAATATAGATGAAAACTTTAATTTATTGTTGCATCAGTCCTTTAGCAGCCCTGGAGTTTTCAAATCCAACCTTTTCAAATGGAGACTTGGGTTTGGATCCTGTAACGTGACTGTAGAATCCAGAATATGTTTATTGTGCTTGTTGCTCCTAATCAAAGTTTTATAGCTTCATCTAAATGTATTTATAGGAGAATGTACATTCTGCTAAGGGACAGCAAGCCAGAAGCAACAGCATATTTAGTGTGCCAGTGTTTTGAAAACATGAACATTTTATTATGGGTGGTGGTTTTTTGCTGGCAAGTGAAACAATGGTTTTTCATATGTGATCCTTACCTGTGACTTTCTCATCTGATCTTTCATTCTATGAAATGACTATGGAAGACTCTACATTAGAGTTTTTCTGGTTTTGTTAAGTTGATTTGAACTTCAGATTGCTTTGTTGTTGGTGAATGGCAAGAGTGCTAACAGGCAAGGTTTGCTGTGTTTGTAATAGGTGAGTTTAAAGAGCTGCTTCTTGTTCATCAGAAAGCTGGAAATTGCTTAGACAATATTACAAGAAACTGCCTTTCAAGTATCATGCTCCATATCAAGAGTTAAATTGACACTACTGGGTGTTGCAGTCTAGAGATCTGGCTCTGCACAAAGCTTTACTGCCTGGATGTGAGCCTGTGTGATGGATTCCAAGTTTCTCACTCATCAGTACTACTCATCAGTAGCTTGATAGGAGACTTCTACTGCCAGTGGCAAATGCATCATCCAGAGGCATTGGTGACTTCAAACTGTTGATAGCAACTTAGTACTGTCAAGTTCTTTTAAATGTTAGTAGTCCTTACTGCATCTTCTGTCTCTCAGGTGGATGTTCCATCAAATTCAACAGTTTAGGTTTTTTTGCGAAATCAAGAAATCTGCAGTATGTGAAAGGCTCTGGCTCATATTGAAGAGTCAAGTTTATTGGAAGTAGACTTCAGTTTTTTCAAGATTTTTGAGACTTAAATTCACCTGTGTGGCAGAAAAAAAGTATTACTGTTTAACTGACGTAGTATAAGGGAATGGACATAAAGGAATTGCACAGTTTCATATTTTACCCTTTTTCTTTTTGTTTTTCTTAACAAAGAGAGAGTAAAGCTGTGTCTAAGTGAAGGATATCAGTAATTTTGTTAAAAAGACTGTTTTAAGGCACAACATTCACATATGAGACAGCCATCTGGTTTTATGAACTTTTCTGCTTTATGGTAGATACATAGATACGAGACAATGGATTGAAATGATAGCAGCCACGTTAGAAAGTACTTGCTGCTTTGTTGGAGCTGCTTCAGTGTGCGTCCAGGAGGTCATACTGTTGCACTGGCTCGTGCAGAGGTTTGCATTACACCTGTTTTCCTTTTTCTACAGGTGTGTTCATGTTTTCAACAGGACTGCCTGCATGGTTGTGGGCATTTCAGTCCTGGTTAAAAATTTGCGGTTGTGTCATTATGTGGCATCCACTGATAAAAAAACTGGACTCTGAGAATAATCTCACGGAGGGAATAGCAAAAGCATGGACCATGGTCTGGATATTGAGTCAGATGTGTCAGCTTCTGAGGCTGCCTACTCAACTGATCTCTTTCCAGCACAAAGGCTGTAGCTAATTACCATGTCACTGAAGATGTTTGCACGTTGTCTCATCCCCACCCAATTTTGTTTTGTTTTGTTAATGTATTCCTGAAATGCAACAGCTATGTATTGAGGCTGGAACATCAGGCTTCTTGCAATATATTTTCAGTCTAGTTCAGCTTTTTAGTGGATTACAAATTGCTGTTCTGGGCAGAGTTGATAGTCTAGTGATAGTTGCATTTCTACAAGTTCATTAAAAACAAATGCTTTTCTGAGGAAAGGAGATAATTTGGGGGTAGAATTCTTCTCAGACTGCAGCATGGCAACTGAAAGAGCTCAGGTACCATGCCTTAGCTGATTACTACTTTCTGCCAGATGTGTTTGGAGTGTAAGATCAGCCCAGCATGTAGAGGCTGATTAGGATTAGAAAATGCTGTAGTGAAGAGATTACAGTAAATGGCCCAACAGTGCTGTTGTGGCAAGTGTGAAATCCTTATGTTTCTAGTGTAGCTGTACTCTCTGCCTAAAAGCTGCAGTTGATCCTGTTACTGATATTCCAGCGAGCACCTAAGTGATAAGAGTTATGAATTGATACAACCAGCAGGTAATGTTAGGGGTTAGTCACTTTCCTGGAAGAATAATCACAGGCCACAGCTGGACTCCTGGTATCAGGTTGTGGATGTGCCTAATGTCAACAGGCAATTGACAATAGTCATTTAAGTAGATTTTATTGACTGTTATGCTTCTAAGCAATAATCTTGGAACTCTATCATGCCTTTAAAATTACTTTGTTGTTTGCAGCAAGAGCTAAGATGCAAGAGAACTGTCACTTTTATGCCTGCATGGATGGAGAGAACAATCCCCTTAGAGGAAATTGAATAAATTCTTTGAAGGCTTGGCAGAAGATTGGCTGGTGGTTGCAGTTTCATCTCTAAATTAATGTGTATTTTGGTTAAGGCTTCCAGGTTTGAAGTGCTGAAGGAAATTTCTTGTAGAATGAGGTCTGAGATTTGCCATGCAGGATTAAAGTTCCTTTTCATGCAAAGTTATTGGTCAAAAGCTATTTTTAATGTTAGCAGGGTTTTTTTCCATGTCTCTTCTTCCTCTAGAGTTTGGCATTTAAGATGCCATATTAAAATAGGATGGGAAATAGCATTTCTCTAATGCAACTGCTGTTATATTTTAACCTTAAAACCATTGGTTGATGTCCACTAAATGCAAATGGAATTTTGCATGTCTTTAACTATTAAGAGCTATGCAAAATGGCACTGCAATAATGATTTGTGGGTCAGCTCTTCCAATAAATCAATAAAAAAGAGAAGTGGCACATTTAGCTCCAGAATTACTTGGTGTTTCATATCAACTTAAGCAGAAATGCTTAATTCTTGTATTTGAGCAGAAAAATGCATGTTTCTGTTGAGCTAGTTGTGGAGCAGGATTTGTATGGAAACAGAGTTGGGAGTGAGTTCTGTGGGTGAGAGGAAAGGATCATTAAAGCTGTGATTTCTCGTCTTTCCTCTACTTTGCCTGAGACAGATTTTTTGGTATTCAAAGTGAGTGAATTCTGTATGAATGAGGTCCAAGACTGAGCTTCTTACAGGGAGAAGATTCCATGCTTGATAACTAATGCTTTTCCTATAGTGAAGATGTTTTTAAAAGCTGTGGTAGCTGTAGTGGGGAGGAAAGGCAGAATTCTTAGACCATGGGGCCTTTCCCCCTTTGTTTGATATTCTGGCTTCATATGTGTGAGGCTAAAAATGTGCTTTCCTAAGTATGTTTGTACTATAAAGTGTGTAGCCTATCTTCTGTTATTGCAGATATGAAATCCTGTGCAAAAATGAGACTTACTCTTCTAACTGGTTAGATCACGGGTGACAGCAAGGTCTCAGACTTTGTTCATAAAATATCTTAATTGCTAATTAATTTCCAGTCTTAAAGACTATACTTAAATCTGAATGAGTGCTCCCTAACACAGAGCTTCTGCAGCTGGCCTGAATGTCTTCTTTCAGTTCTACTATTCTCCTTGAGAGAACTGCAATGTAAACATTAAAGGTAGTGCACACTGTTCTCCCCCAGAGGCAGTGGAGCTCTAAGTTCTGGGAACTTTTCTTTTATGTAAAAAAATAATTCATAGTTCATGAAACTTGAAGGAATTGCTTAAAGCAAGATCATTTTTGTTTTTTTAACAGAGTGTAATCACACTTTCCCCCCATTTTAAGTACTGGGAGAGACAGCTGCTGTAGTTGCACCCTTTTAGACCCAGTAGAAGACCATCTCATGGTTGGCTTTTATTTCCTGCTTCCAAGAGAGCTGAACCTGAACCTCTCAGGAGGAAAAGACATACATATAAATAATTAAATGCAGCATAACTGATGTAACACTGCTAATGAGCTAGGGTGGTTTTTGCAGGTGGCTTAAAGCCAAATATCTTGTCCTGATATGTTGGTTAAGGAGGGATGAAAACCCTATGGAAGTATGTCAGAATAGAATCCAGCAGTGTGTATGGGCAGTAGATTTCTCACTTTGTTTCAAAAGGGGTGGTTGGTGATACAGGAGATGGTGCACTGTTGTGTTTAAAAAGAGTAGTGAGATAATAAGATGATTCCAAGGCAATTAAACTCTCAGATTGAGAAATTGGAGGATGCGTCAAGAGAAATTTGCTAGTACTCAGTCATTTAACCTGTCTCTCTGCAGACCCTTGATGTGATTGATAGGTTCTGCAAAACACTTAATACTTTGGGTAGTACAATATGCCTGTGAGTAGGCAGAGAGGAAGAAATTGTGTATAAAAGCTTCTCTTGGTGTGTGGTGCTTGGTGTGTGGTTCAAAGACTGATTGCCGTGACCTTTCAAACTTTAGGATCTGCAGGAAGTATTTGTCGTCACAAGAGTCTGAGATTTATTTTGGAAGGAGGAGATATTTGAAGTAAGGTTGGAGAGACGAGGTAGCACCCCCGAGAGCTACAGCTGCATTATTGGGAGTCTGAGGTACCTGGAGAGCACATGCTCAGTTGAAAATTGTGTTTAGGTTTGTTGAGTTGGTGTGGAAGTTCCAAGGCAATATCTGAAAGATGCTGGCCTTTGATAAAGGGTAGGCTTGCTGGCATCTAGGTGAGATACAGCAACCCTTGAGGCAGACTTTTGGGGAGAAAGGAGGAAGGAGGAGACAGCATGCACTGCTGTTGGGGTGATTGTTACAAGCCAGATCAAGATGCGTGTTTGTGTAGACAGGGCAAGCTGGAAGTGGAAAGAATAAATGATAAATTATAACCTCAGAAACTAATTCCAAACTGTTTTCCAAGGAATTGCCTGATAGTCAAAGCCAACAGCATTCAAATTATCTGATGTATGTTCTATGAGGAATTGTTGTAGAAGCATAAACTGGTAACTTTGTTCTGCTTTCCAATACTGTTTCGTGGTCAGGTTTCTGTAGATGGGGAAGTTCAGCTCTTGCATTGGTTAGCACAATCTCTTAGCTTCCTAATACAGTTCTGTCTTGCAGGGGAAGGACTGTACTCTTACTTGCCTATTTAACTTGCTTGGTTGAGGCTTGTAAACTCTTACTCTGAGCCACTTCTTTTTGTTCTTGACTAGCGTGGATTTGGAGCAATCCTGCATTTCCTTTTCAATAGCTTCAAGGCATTATTTAAATATTTATTAGTGAGAAAAAAACCTCCTGAAGACTATTGTAGCATTTGAGTAATAGTGAGGAAGGTCTGTAAGTGGGTTACTGCTGGAGAGATTTGCCAAAGTTTAGGAATTGAATGTATGACATAGCTCAGATGTTGAGGCAGCTTGTGTGTTAATTCAGTCTGGAATGACAGCTGCTCTTAAGTTGGCACTGATATTCCTTTGAACAGAGAGGTCTTGTGCACTGCTGCTGTTTCTCTGCATACTGAAATGTAAATTGTGAATAATTAATCATGAGCTGGGAAATCCCAGGTCCGCCTGCTAAAGAATTTAGGGGGATGGGGGGGTGGGGCAGAGGAGCCAAAACAAAACAGGAAAAAATCCCTGCCCAGATCCAAAATACCATCTGGAAAGGTAAAGGACTAAGAGATTCTTTAAAGTATTGTATAATCACTCTTATTAAGAAAAAAAAGAACTAGAAACTAGTTTTTAATGAGACTGAGAGTCTGAAATTCTGAAACCTTTGAAATGTTCTTACTGTCCCCTTTTTTTTACCTTTTGAGCTTAACAAACACTGAAGTTAGTCCCATTTTTAGTGTGCTCTTCAAAATGTCATGAAGGGAGAGGCAAGGTCTCTCAATGTACTTCAGACTGCCTCAGTGAAACCTCTACCATTCTTTCTCTATTTGGCAGGTTTGTCTTTTTATTAATGGAGGTGTTCATTAGGGAAGAGAAGTAAACCTAGGGTATGATTAAGCTGCAGTTGTCTTAAGTCTGGGTGAAAAAATTGGCCTGTCCAAGAGCTTAAAGACTGCTGTCTAGATTTAAGTTACAGTGTCAGAGAATTGATAAACCTTTATTTCTTCTATTGCATGGATTTTCCATCTCAAAGCTTAACTAGAAAAAGTATATTGAAGTAAAATTATAATTTAAAAATGTGTCTTTAATTGAAGAAGTCTTTAAAATAGCAACTATGAAAATGTGAAGAGAGGAAGTAGGAGAAATCACATATTGTGATTTGGCAATTGTGATTTAGTCCCACAGTAAAAAAATGGATTCAAATAAAGCATATATAGGTCTTCATTCTCCAATTACTTCGCTTCTGTCAAACGTGTGGTAAAAGCACTTGCTGCTATTGCAGTACAATTCTGATTTCTGACTGTGCTTGTAGTTTGTATTTGAGCTCTGTGTCTGGGTTTGGGGATTAGCTGTCAGTGTATTGGATGCCTGCAGTAGCAGAAACTTCTTCAGGAAGGTACCTTTAATCCTTGTTTGCCCTACTTGTGTGTGCCCTAAATGGAATCAACTTTGCAAGATTGCTTCATATGGTTTCTGTTGGGTTGTTCTTCATCTGTTACTTCTTAATATTACCTATTTTGTATAAGCAAATGTACTTGTGACTTCCTTGGAAGATTAAGCTTTATTGTCTCTTGTCCACCCAGCAAATGTTTGAACCTGTATGTTTTGAAAATGTAGTTTCTAGATTTTTTTTCTGTAAATGATTTCTTTTTCCTTGTTTCTGTTCTTCCTGACTACATTAAAGTAAAATTAATTTTTCCAACTCCTATTTTAAAATTTAGCTTAGCCACCAAACTCTGCTGCCCAGTTTCCTAAAGTTAGCTGTGATGGTGCCTCATTCCAGATGCTGATGGTTGCTGGTTAAGCTGAGACTCTGTGGTACTGGAAAAGAAACCCAGGAAATTTGAATACCTTATCTTTGTGATGTGACTAAATGGGAAACAGCTCTGCAAGAATTATCCCCCCACTCCCAATCTCCTTTTTCTGGCCTCAGATGACAAGTGACATCTTCATGCATGGTTTAATTCTTTTCTGTGCACTGAAAGTAGTAGACTTAATTTTAATCATGCCTCTCTATTTTGCACACTATAATTACTCATGTCCTAAAACATTCAGAGCTGCAGACTGAGATGCTGTACCCTCCAGCAGTTTGGAGGGGAGACAGAAATGACTGACTTCAGAAGCAGCGCTGTGGCATCATATAGCAATGCCTTGTTGCCTCCATTGCCAGCATTTCTGTGGATGGATTTCTCTGAGGTTTCATTATCTAAAGTGCACTGATGAAATACACAATTTATAGTGTTCCTCTTTCACAGAAATCTACACACTGAAGCCCGAGACTGAAAGCTCACAAATTTGATGTATTGCCTTATGTTAATAAGACAAATGCTGTCACCTGCAGCAAAATCTGAGCAGGGTACACAGTGGGTAAGCCAGTTGTGACTTGCTTCTAGGCTTTTATAAACCACTGTCTTCTGTAATGCATTAATCAGCAGTACAGAATGAAAGATCATTGGGCTGTTTGTACCACAAGATCAAGGAGAATTCTTGGAGCTCTGTGATCTTGAGCTGCTATCATTCAATAGCATGGCTTTGCTACTATGATACTTTGTCTGCAGAGCTGCCTCCTTCAAGGGTAGTATTACCGAGGTTATAGAAGTAAACACATTTCAGAAGATGTTCTGCAAAAAACTTCAAACCCAGCTTCCATAACCAAGACAACAAAATGCCATGACAACATACATTTTCAATTCAAACTTGGCAAATGGATCACATAATTTTTGTCTCCTGTATCATCCTAGAAAATCATTCCCCTGCCCTGAAACTGAAGACAACTTGAGCTTTTATGCCTGTACAATAGACAATTTCATATGCAAGTAAGGACTATGGTTTTCCCAAGCTTGTGACTCTGAGCTAGAGATTTCTTGGATCTTAAATAAAATAAGTCTTTGTAATAGAAGGTAAAAAACTCATAAAGATTACATGCCAGAAATTTAAAAAAGACCCAAACCAACCAACCAACCAACCAACCAGAAAAAACCTGAACTTTTGAATGCTTCTGGTACAGCAGTGTGGGTTTCTGTACACACCAGGTGCATCTCAGTTGCTGATGTGACTCATTGATCTATTTAGACAGATTTGTCCTCTGGACTTTTCCAGTCCTGCAAAGGCAGAATCAGCAGTTTAATGCTGAGCTTTGACTTTCCACTCTTAGCAACATTAATGCTCTCCATTGCTTGGGATTATGTAGGGGAGGGAAAGGAAGTCTGCCAAGTGGTTACCCTACTGCCCAAATGAATTGAACTCCTGTAGACTTGCACAGTTTAAGTGTGCAAAGATCAGTCACAAAATATCCTGTCTGATTTTGAGGTAGAATATCTGTCATCACTGAATGACTTGAACAGTTGGAAGAAAATTTCTAGTCTGGAGGTAGGGAAAAAATCATTAACAATGATTCCTCTGAGGGAAAGTAAAAGGTGAGAATTTTCATTTCAGATAATGCTTAGTCTAGTACTTAAACTTTTAAATTTTTTTCTGCTTAGGTCTTCAAATTTTAAGCCTCAGTCCTACAATTAGATATGTGTTTTGTGCTCTTCATGTTGCATGTAGTCATCTCCTTGAGTCTTGCTAGGGCTGTGTCTGGCATCACTCAGGTTTTGGGCATGCAGTTGCAGTATGCAGTTTCCAGCTGTATCTCGAAAATAGGTGATAGCTTGTAGAAAGTAATTGCTGGCTGCCTAACTGGAGTTGGTAGAAAACAGGGGATGTAGTTAATCACAGATCCTGTGAGATATAGAGGATAGTGGAAAGCTTGCTGCCCTACTGTTTATGATTTAACTGCTTACCTTCATTTCATTCACTCTTCTGTGCAAGTTTGCATATTCTTAATGTACAGGGCACCAAGCTGTATGTTATTGTTTTTCCCTAAGAGAGTCTAATGACTTATTTCTTCAATGTAAGGGGCA
This sequence comes from Illadopsis cleaveri, assembly GCA_013399915.1. Classification (NCBI taxonomy): domain Eukaryota; kingdom Metazoa; phylum Chordata; class Aves; order Passeriformes; family Timaliidae; genus Illadopsis; species Illadopsis cleaveri. Next base: position 310,913 of record VXBB01004876.1, on the reverse strand, counting down.
GTTGCTTCAGTATAAACTACGGTCATTCCTTGTGTTCTTTCTTACTGTTGAAGAGGTCTTACTGCATGCCTGAGTGCACTTTTCTGCTTTCTGGGTCTGTAGAAACTCTAGGAGGTGTGCTAGAGCTTTCTGATTAAAACAACCTCTGGGATGACAGAGTGTCTGTTTCTGGTGGTGCCTCTTTTTGCTGATGTGACTGGATTCAGTGTTCTTGGCATGTTACCTGTAGGTGAAGAATTCAATAGTACTTATTTCTCTAACCCAGAGGTAATGAACTGCGACAATTTAGTTAAAAACCTGCAAGCAGTAAAGTCACATGATGTGCACCCTAACTTCATCTGGGATAAAGATGGAGAATTGTTTGGTCATAGCTCGGGACAGAATTGTTGGAAAACTGTTATTGTTGGATGAAAGAGTTATACCACTGTTGCTGTCAGCATGTACTAATATAATCTCAGAGTTTGTTGTTGTTTCTTTTTTTAAAAGGTGGAATGTAAGCCCTGAACTTCCTGTTTGTCACAGCCATGGTCTGCATCCTGATGGTCTGAGAACTTGGCCATGCTGCAAACTTTTTGTCATACTTGTAGCACCTAACACCTTCCTTTTCTCTCTTCTACAGACTTGATCCAAGCAACTAATGAAACAAATGTGAATATCCCTCAGATGGCTGATACACTCTTTGAGCGAGCAACGAATAGTAGCTGGGTGGTTGTATTCAAAGCCTTAGTCACCACACATCATCTAATGGTCCATGGCAATGAGGTACGTGTCAACAGCTCTCTCAAGGCCATGTTGGCACTGAACACACTCCAAGCCAAAAGTGTTAGTAGTGCAGAAGCATCTTGTCTGAACCAGAACCTGACAACAAGGGCAAGAATGATTCTTGATGAAGAGAAAACTTACTGTTAATAACAGAGTTGGACTGTTTATCTGTCTCTCCACTTATAAAACCATAACATAAGACCAAGAGGCAGACTATGCCAGGATGCTGACAATTTAGGCACTGAATCTGAAAACAGCTACACAGGATTAAATACTACCTGGGATTTTTTGACTAAGGTCAAAGTTGATGTTCTGGCACATGTATACTGCCATCCAAATAGTTGCCTTCTCTGCATGAGTGTTAAAATCTCCCTAGGAGCTGTAAATTTAATTTGGTAGCCTTTTAGAGTGTTGTCCTTATCCTTGCTTTTTATTGACCTGTATAGAAAGTATGTCTGCATAAAAAGAGACAGCACACTTAAAGAACTTCAGAATGACTGTGAAACAACTTCAGTATGACTGTGAAGCAATTCCTCCCTGACTGTATATAAAGGGTTTTCATGCAATGAACTTTTCACAGTATAAATTCTTACTCCTATTTTTCCTTTCCAAGTTTTGGTCAATGTTCTCATCTGATTTCTCTAACTGTTTCTGGCTGTTTGTCCCTGTATTTGATGAGGAGCGTTGCTTGTTATTAAAACAGGCTCTCAGTTTGGCTGAAACTGAGGGCTGCTGGATTGAGAATAGCCTGGATATGTGCTTTGTAAGCAGATAAATCTTGAGCTCCCTCAAATCCCTGAGAATTAAATGTTTTTATTGCACCTTTCATAATATATTTTGTGTTTTGCACATAATCTATTTTTTATATATACAGTAGAATATTTACTAGAGATTCTGACTAAAAGTAGTTAGTCTGAATGGACAAAATGTTTTGGGGAAGGTATTGTGGGCTAAGACAAAAATTGGTGGTTTCATGTTGTATGCTGAAAGTAGACTGTTAATCTTGCTGCTAGAAGGTACAAGGCCTTCAGACACAGCTTGTGATAAGAAAAATTACTTTGTGTTGCAGAGATTTATTCAGTACCTGGCATCTAGAAACACATTGTTCAATCTCAGCAATTTTCTGGACAAAAGTGGATCTCATGGTAAGCCTACTTATGTCTATAACCTTAACAAGATTTTAAATAAGATGCTATTGTTAATTTGCTCCTTCATTCATAAGATGTAAATAATATAAACATGTGGTACTGAAGCCTTTTTATAAGTACTTAATAAATATAGGAACACAAGTGAACTGTTGAACAACTTCAGAAGAGTATTTCTTATCTCCTGCAATATTTTTACTCAAAAGATGAAACTGTACAAATCCTTTAAGTGCTAAGTGAAATCTGGGCTGGGTCAGCTATCGTCTTAACTCTTATGGGTGTTAAAAGTTGAAATGGATAACTCCATTTAGTTTTTTGGGGTTTACTCAGTCTTAAATGGTAATTCAGTTGCTTGGGGACACTGTGCTTTTTAGGCATTATCTACAAGTTCTTTATGGTAGGGCTGTTGGCACCAGAAGAACTGGTTGGTTTTGATTTGATTCGAGTAATGAATTTTAAAAAGTGTAGGCAGAAATTAAGGGCTTGTTCCCTCTAAATCTTACAAAGTCTGCCTTTCTACTTTTCCCTCTGGAATTATTAGTGAATTTTCCTGTGCCCTCAATTAACAAAGGAAAAGCTTGTTTCATGGTAGCTCTACCAGAAAAGAGGGAAAATATAATTCTTCAGCTGTCAGAGAATATTTGTAAATTGTATGCAGACTACAGATATGCTACTATGATGGGCAAATTCAAAGCAATGCCACATTATTTCATCTCTCGATGTAGACATGTGACACCAAAAAAACTTCAGCATCTTTTAGATGTGGTAACAGAAGGAACAAAGCTAAACAAATACTAAGAGTGTGTTCATCTAAGCTAAACATGATATATGTGTGTATATATATATATATGCTCAAAGACACTGGTGTTTGGCAACAATTAATTCTGTTAAATGCATGCATTTATGTTCTTCACTACTTTCTTTAAACTTAAATTGCCATTTCATAGATTATACATAGGGTATCATAGATAATGAGGCATCAGATTTGGTAGTGTTATGCTTGAGTTGGCAGGGATACTTAAAGATGAGAGATTTTAAAGGAAAATATAGTCAATGACTACATTGAGGGGTGTGGATTTTTAGAAAGGCAGCAAAAAGGGATTTGAATTGAAGAGAAAGATGAATTGCCGTCTGCACGTATTTCTGAGGCTTAGAGGAAAATACTTTGGAGAATAGGCTGTAATATTAATTGCTCAGATGTCATAGGCCTGAAAGTCACTGAAGTTTGAGGCGCCTTGTACGGTATTGTGTGCCTTGAGTATTTCTGGTGTAACAGTTCAAGGAAGGCAGTAATCTCTGTGGATGCCATCTTGATTCCTTTGTGCTGGTAAATCAAGTCGGGAATTCTGAAGGTCCATGTAAGAGTCGGAGTGGCTAACATACATGAAACATCAGGAGTGTTTAAGTTGAACCTGAGCTTTGTCCTGGAACTCATGTACCAGTTCAGTAAAAACTTTTTGTTAAACCGATATTTTAACTTTTTGTTAAATTGGTATATTTCCAATTTGTTAAACTGTTATTTGTTGATAGAGAGGTGACTTTTTTGGCCATCAAGTAATGTTACTCCATAACTATGTAGAGGCCTCTAGCAGGTTTCCCCCAGAACCATGCCACTGATGCATTGCATGAATCTGTTGGAAACAGAGGACAGCTGTGGATTGTTTTGGTGTACCACTACTGATTTTTCTTCAGAAGATGAAAGATGTCTTGTGATGCCTGTTCTGTATGTGGAATTGCATACTGTAACAGAAATCACATTATTTTAAGGTCTGTTGGCTTTATATTATTGTTTAGTAAAGAACTTCCAAACAAGCATGAAAATTACATGTAAAATGTGAAACTGTTTTTTGCAGGTTATGACATGTCCACCTTTATAAGGCGTTATAGCAGATACTTGAATGAAAAGGCATTTTCCTACAGACAAATGGCATTTGACTTTGCAAGAGTGAAGAAAGGGTAAGCGAAGTTTAGCTATGGAAATTAATAAGGTTGTCTGACCCATGAAAATCTTATTTGTGGCATTACACTTAGTTTTAGTTTCTCAGTGACTTTTTTGTTGTGTGCTTTGTGTAGCTACAATGAAAAACCTGATTTTTAAAGTACTTGTAATTGGTTAAAAATTCCCCAACGAGGAGAGGAAAGACTGGGTAGTAAGACAAATATTGAAGACCAAAGTAAGGTGCCTTGTGAAACTGGGAGCTTTTAGTGCTAAGTTTAAATCTTACCCTAATTAAATTTTGATGCAGTGAGACAGTGTTTAGGATTTGGAGAAGGAAACACTCTGAAACTATGTTTACCATGTTTCATTACTCTCCAGACACTTCCCCTAAGAAAGATGGCTGATTGCAAACAAAGCCTGAAGTGAATGCCTGAAGTTCTTAGCAGGCAACAGAGCAAAGAGTTATAAACTGAACAGAATAAGGTTGTAAACTGCTGATTTTATTTCTCACAAGAACTGCGTTAAAAAAAACCAAGTTGATCCAGCCCACAGTAGTGTGTTGGTATTTATGAGAGCATTTTTCTGATCTCTGATTCCTCCAACTGGGATTTTAAGGGGTCTAGGTGCTCTCTTGAAGCACAGTTGCCACAGCAAGTGGCTTAACACCTGCTGAAGCTTGAGTGCATACTAAAGATGTTCCTGCTAATCATGAGTTGCATACAGAATCCTTCTGGCATTTCTGGTGTGTTCTGCAGCTTGGGATTCTGACCTGTTAATGCAGGCATCATTATCAGGCTCTTCTCTCCTGCTTCTCAAACAATCAGAAAATGTAGGGTCTACCATGACAGCTTTGCTGTGTAGCTGGTTGCCATTCCCTTAGTGGAGACACCATACAAGTTTGCTCTTGAACACTTGATGTTAAATAAAGTTAAGTTTTGGCTGCTGGGGATCCTGTTGTTCCTGCCTTGCTCTGAATGTCTGGAAAGGCTTTCTATGGTTGTTATTTCTGGTGCTCAGAACAATGCATACCACTATTCTTACTTATTTTATGCTATATTCTGAGGCAGCACTTTGTTCTGCCTCAGAATGTAGCATAAAATAAGTAAGAATTGTGGTATGCATTTCCAGTCTGCATATATATACACGTGTCTGCAGTCAGAACAGGGCAATACCTAATGATGGTTGTGCAGGTTTGTCATAATCAGAGATAAAAATGACCATGCTTGAGGACTGCTATGAGACTATGGATGACACTTAAAAAATGCTGCACATCCATGGACATGTCAGCAATGAGTTGTCATTAGTTATTCATAAATAACTTTGTGCACAAAGTATATTAGTTCTCTAAGTACTTCTGTGGCAGTATTTTGTTAGTCATTTAAGCTCCTGATGTCATCTTTCCATAAAGAGATCAATCTCTTGCATTCATCACTCTAACACAAAACCTTTCCTGACTTGCTGTCAGGAAGGGTGGCTGGATAAAGGATTTTTCATGCCAGGTCTCACGATGACATGAGAAGCAGGAGAATCAGACTGTGCTTTTGAAATAGTTTGAAAGGAGTTATAGGTGCTTTAAGCATATATTTTAGACAACAAATCATTTTGGGGGAAGGGAGAGAAGAAACGGCATAGCTTCTAATCTGTATTCCCTCTTGCAGGGCTGAAGGTGTAATGAGAACAATGGCTCCTGAAAAGCTGCTGAAGAGTATGCCAATATTACAGGAACAAATTGATGCACTACTTGAATTTGATGTATGTATTGAAGCTGACCTAATATTAACACTGAGCAGTGCCTTATAAATGATGCATTATTATGAACACATTTCACCTTGTAGGTAACGCTTTACTCATCATCCCTTAGTGAGGGCCAAAAAATCCCCTTTTCAGTGTCCCACTGAGGTATTGTGGCCAAGGATGGCCCTTGCCCATATGTATGAAATGTAAAGATTGCACTTTTGGTTTTGTAGAGAGAGAACTTGGGAGTTCCATCTTCTGCATCAGTGAGGAGGAAGAAATGGACAAAGCAAGGAGACTGAACACTCTATTTTCTGTCTCTTGGCAACCAACTTCTTTTTGGGGGGAGGGAAAACCCCATTAAAATACCACATGTACATTGTTTGGCTTCCTCAAAATCTTCATCTGGTTTTCAGCTGTAAACTAAATTGGCTAAAGTTTAATCTAGGCTGTTCATAGAAATAAGTGTGTACAATATATTTATCATGTCATGAATGTTGGTGGGATTGTTTATCTGACCTAAGGATAAAAAGAGGAATCAGTTGTTGTAGGAGCCACAGTGTAACATTTCAAAGAGGTTTTTGAAGGAATTGGTTCTTCTGTTGTTGCTGGGCAGCAAGGTACACTTCGAGGTGGAGGGCAGAGCCCACTACAAGCTCTCAGAGGAAAGGCTTTGAAGTACATGTCTCATTGTGCTTTCCATTCCTTAAATGGCATAGGAATTGTGATAGTACTCTCAGAAGAAGAGATATTTTTTAGAAAAGAAAGACCTTTTAATAAAAGAGCAAATATTTTCTTCCGAAGTTAATGTGAGAAAGGATCTTGACATCAATACTGGAAATAAATTATCTCATAGACTATTAAGTTTCTGTTGAGCTCTGCTGTAAACTGACATCTTTTGTCCATTTCATGAAAACTGTAAACAGCATCTCTGCCTTCCTCTTCTTCTTGATAAGTGAAGGAGACAAGACTAAGATGTTTACTGTTGATGTGGATACTCCTCTGCTGTAGTGGATTGTTTTGAAGTGGTGAAAAAAGCAATCCTTGATCTTCTAACCAAAGTTTTTGTTGAGTGTCTTAGCATGAAAACTTCAGTGCTTGATTCTGTCTATAACAGCACCAAATACCTAGTGTAAGCCAAAATGTTTGATTGCATTTGACACTTCTTTTGTAAATAACTGATATTTTATTTGTAGGTTCATCCAAATGAACTGACAAATGGTGTCATAAATGCTGCATTCATGCTTCTGTTTAAAGATCTCATCAAACTTTTTGCTTGCTATAATGACGGGGTTATTAACTTACTAGGTAAGTAACCTGGCTTTTATCTCACATACCATACGTGAGTGAAGAATCAGTTTCAGATCTGCTTCAGTTTTTTTACTTAACGTTCATTAAAGCTACATCTTTCTTGACTCATCTAGTCTGAAATGAGAGAAAATTTTTAGCTGTACCTTCTTACATTAGTGTTTATCTGAGGCTGGATCATCACATGTCCTTAAAAGTATGTAGATGGATACTTTAAAGACAGTGACGGTCTCTGTGCTTAAAGAAATGTACAGTGCTGTCTGAGCATGTGTAATGTGTCCTGCAAAGTTAGAATCTTTTGCATTTTTAAGGTGCCCACATTCTTCTATTGTATATCACAGAATCAATTAGGTTTAAAAAGAGCTCTGAGAGCATTGAGTCCAGCCTGTGACTGAGCACCAATTTATCACGTAGACCATGCCACTGAGTGCCACATCCAGTTTCTCCTTAAACACCTCCAGGGATGGTGACTCTACCACCTCCCTGAGCAGCCCATTCCAATGTCTGACCACCCTTTCTGCAAAGAATTTCTTCCTAATGTCCAACCTAAAACTTCCTGGCACAGCTTATGACTCTGTACTCTTGCTGGTTGCCTGGGAGAAGAGACCAACCCTCACCTGGCTATAACCTCCTTTCAAGTAGTTGTAGAGAGTGATAATGTTATGTGATAGCCTTGTGTGAAGTAATATCCTCCTGAGTAGCATTCCTGATCTGCCCGAAAGCATGACTGCCAAAACTGGATCCCCTCCAGAACCCTACCTACCATCAGCCATCAAAGTGTAAAGGAGGCTGTGATCATGTTCTGAAGTTCAGGCAGCCTGGTGTGATCACCAGCATGACACAATGGGTTGAGCATAAAAATTCAGTTAAAATTTCACTGTCCACTGCTACTTAAAGCTTAAGTTCAGGTTGAAATGTGTGGCAGATGTGTTTAATAATGGACATAAATTGACTTTAGAGACCTACTTAAGTGAAAAAAATACAGTTCTTTGGAGTGGAGACAATTTAGAGAGGACATATATTAATATGAACTTTAAGTTGGGTAGCTACTTCACCTGCTTCAATTTTATGGTCTGTATAATTGTTTAGCAGCTCAGCAAGTCCAACTTCTAAAGTATACTGTGCAAGAGATCCCACTAGAATAATGTCAAGTAGTAAATGGTAGTGTAGTGTCATATTCTTGACACGTGATTTTTCTGGAAACGAGACTTGCTCATGTAAGACCTAATGTAACACATCTTAACTGAAATTTACCACATTATTTCTTTAGAGAAATTTTTTGAAATGAAAAAGGGACAATGTAAAGATGCTCTTGAAATCTACAAACGATTTTTAACTCGAATGACCAGAGTATCAGAGTTTCTTAAAGTTGCGGAGGTAAGTGGCTTTTGGTCTTCTGGAGGCTGGCACTTAAGTATTTTGTGATTTTATTTGTTTTGTGGGGTTTTTTGTTTGCTTTGTTTTTTGTTTTTAGCTCCAATGTAAAATATTAATGGCACTTGTTAAGCATTGGATACATTGGATCCATCCAAATGGATCTGCATCTTGGATCTACTTCTTCAGGTCTTGTAGTTAATCTTGTTTAGGACTTCCATATGTCTCCATGGTGCAGCCGAACTCAGCTTTCATGGTTAAATTAACAGATGACATGACTTCACATGTTCCAATATTTTTGAGAAATGTTGTGATAAATGCATACTTCTAGGACAGGGTTGAAAATTAGAGGAAGATATAGCAATTGGGAATAGAAGCATGCAGATTTTTTGACTCTTTTTTTTAGTCTTTGCAGCCAACATTGAGTTAAGTGTAATGTGAGATTTTCCCCGTTTTGTTCCTTGTTATCATCCTCTTATGTGGATAATAGGAATATTACATGGTTAATTAACTCTTTTGCTGGATTCTCATTTGTGGTGGTTGGCTCTTTGGCACAGGGTGCACATTTTCCATGTTTCATACTTCATTATAAAGGGCAGTAGTAATGAGCTGAATAAAAAGTTTGTTTCTTTGCTAATTCACTTATCTATGGAGAAGCCTGATAGACTCCTTAATGACTTGTAATGTCAAATATGAATATTGAACTTGAGGGAGTAAAATACTTTAGAGACACAGGTCAGCTTTTTGAACAGGGGTTATAATGACTCTGCTTCAGGATTAAAAGGTGCAGTGGAGCTTGCTCTTCTCCTGCAAAAGCTGAACTCTCAGCCCCTCTGAAGAACCATAGTGTGAACCAACAGGGCTATTAATAGAAGATTGCGGACTTAGACCTTAATTTGCTGTCCTCTGAGACAATGGTATATGACCAGTGTGTTTCAGTATAGAGTATGGATTTGATGTGTGTGAAATCAAGCTCCATTTTCTTATCCTTTTATTTTAAATGGGTATTTAATTTGTGGGGAAAAAAAAAAAAAAAGACTGCTGCAGGTTGTTGAAGGTAGCTACTGTAAAGATGGACATGTCCTTTCTAACTTTGTAGTATTTTTCTAAAGACAGTGTGCATTATAGCTTGAAGAGCAGTTCTACTCAAAATTAATGCCCGCTGCAGTGCAATAATGCACTTAGACTTTATCTTTACTCTTTTATCTCCACAGCAAGTTGGAATTGACAAAGGTGATATCCCTGATCTTACACAGGTAAGCTGCTCTTGTAGTCTTTTTGGATTTGTGTAATAAATAAAAGTTCTCTGATTAGGAAAGCACACCAGGAATGCAAATGTTGGTGAATTCATAGCAGCTAATATGCTGTAGCTGTTGGTCCATTTTAAGTATCACTTGCAAATTGGCCTGGGTGCCTGGCTTTGTGTTTAATGTGAAGAGAGTATTTACTTAGAGGAGGATATCCATGCTGAAGAGTTCACCTGTGGCAGTTTTGATGCCAGTAAAATTGGAACAGAAGAGCAACCCAAACTACTTAGCAGCTGCAAACCCCAGCTGTTCATATAGTTTTTGTTCATGCAGTTTTTGATAGCCTCTTGAAAGCCTGGTTTTAATCAACATCAGAATAGTGTCTGTCTCAGTTAAGTACCACTTAAAAATTCTGAAAGTGAGACATTATGAGAAGGTGGAGATTATTAATCTTTGTGGATTTCAGATACAATGGAGCTATAAAGTGTGGCCACTCTTTCAGCAGACAAAAGCAGCATGTACAATACCAGACCTAATCTTGAAATAGCTGACATAGTATCTTCCCCTAACTCTGTACCTCAGGGGCTCTTTTTTAGCGCAGTGCAGCCAGTGATGAAATAAGTCCTTAAACCAGGAGAAATTGCTGGGAACCCAGTTAATGAAATACACTTTATAAATTTCTGTGGCACTTTTATCTGCTTCTGCTTGTGTTGCGCCAGCCTGTTCTGCATCATCAGTCAGTGCTGCACTTGCTCAGCAGCACCTTAGTTACGGCTGCTGGATGGTCCCTCCCACCCCATTAGCCAACACTTTAAAATAGAACAGTTCTTTTGGAAAGAAGGGGTCTACAGTGGTTATCTCATCCAACTTCCTGACCACTTCAGTCTCTGCCCAGGCAGTCTCTCACAGCTGTATTCTCCCAAAGGCTGCTTGAGACTCGCTTGCTAAGGCCTGCCTGAAACGTGCTGTATAGCCTCTGTATAAGACCTCAACAGCATTATGTCAGAGAGAAATAAATAAAAGCTGAATAATAAAACTGAATTTCAACTAACAGTGAGCACATAATTCTAGGTAGTATCAATGGTATACCTAAATTCTATAGCAAGCCATGGCAATAGTCAGTAGTTTTCTGCAAGAAGTTGGTTGTGTTGACACTCCGTGTGTACATACTCTGTGAATCTAGACAAGTGGTCCCAGTAGTGTAATTCAAGTTGATAGTTGTCATCTTTGGACTTTATAGTTTGGCTGCAAAGTTTTGGAGGCTGAGAAGGCATCTTAGCAGCTAAAAATCTTGGCTCATTTTTATTTACTAGCATTTCCTAAGGTATGACAGTTTTGCCCCTAGCAGCTAGTGGGGAGCTCATATCTAAGGTTCCAGCACAATGCTGATTGGTAGATTATCTAATGTTAAAGTAGTATCTAGAAGAAATTAAGCAATGTTCAGTGTTGAAAATTGGGTACCAGATAGTATTTCCTTTCCAAATTGTTGCATCTGGGTAGAAATTTTCTGAAGCTTCTTCTCTGAGTTCTGTTTTATAGGTAAGTTTTATATTACCTTGCTGGTTTTTAAGAAACCTTTGACTAATATATTGGAAAGCTATCTAAAATGTCTAGAGGTAACTGGTAACAGTAATTCATGCAATCCTTTTTTTTTTTTTAAATCTTTTTTTTTTAAAACATAGCTCTTACTTACGTGTTAAAGTCTCCCAATGTATGTCTTAAAATATACCCCTTTTGAATACGTAGAAGTCTGAATCTCTCTGGATTTTTTCGTTTGTTTTACCTTTCTTCTTTGACTTCCTGCTGGAGAATTCTTATAACTAGGTCACTTGTGTTTAACCAACTCTTATTATGCCCAAATGAATTTAAAGTTAATAAATATGCCTGTAAAAGCAGCAAGGTCAAGATGTCTCTTCATTGCTCAGATACGTAGGATGTATTTAAACTCAGTCTGTCATTTAAGATTATTTTGAACGTTTTAAATTTCTGGGTGTGTTAAGTTACTGGTTTTAATGCTGAAATCAATATGCAGGCACTGCAAGTACACAGCTGTGCATTGGTACTAGCAGGTGCTATGCATGCTGAAATATCTGATTCAGCCAGCCAGCTGGTTTTTCAGTATAGGAGCAGTGGATAGGCTGTTTCCAAGCATCACAAACTGACTTGTTTGATGATTATGTCTGCCCTAAAATTAAAGATGTTATTTGCGAGAAACATCATAGGTATTGCTGTCAGGAATTGTCGATCTGAAAGAGACTGATAAAGAGAATTCCCTCTTTAGAGACTGATGAGCTGATGAACTTGTAACCCTGATGAAATATGCAATTATTATATGCTACTATGTCTCTCAAGGGTTCTTCTCTGCTTTTTGCTCTTCTAGGAGTCTACTTATCCAGACTCTTTTTATACTGGAATAGCTAAGCCCAGTGTGCATTTACAACTACTTTTTCTATCTGCCATTGTAACAGCAAGTGCCTGTGGGTATTGACTGCTGACCACAAAAAGTTTGCTTAAAATAAAACCTAAGATCAGGGATGCCTGAAAAAGCCTAGTTTTTTTATAGACGTCTAAAATAGCAGTCTTTCTGCAGTTCAGGCTAGCTGCACAGTAACCTGTGCCAGGGTACCATTTTGAAAACAGCTATAAGGTTTTGTGATGTTGGGAGTCTTGAGCCAAAGGTAGCTCCTTCTGGGAGCGTTGGAAAGGACTTTGTTTTGTTTAGGCTTCAAATGCCTTCTAACCCTCTGGTCATGAAAGAAGTGTTGGGTGGTCTGACTACAAGCAAAACTAAGTGTGATCTTGAACCTATGAATCATAAAATCAACCCTGTGGATGCCTGTGCTGTTGTCAATGTTTAACACTGGTTTAAAGCATGATGAGCAGCACATCCTGGATTTAGGCTTCAGGTGCTGCGGAGTGGAGGTAAACGTTTTCTCTCTGCAAATTTGGATCCAGTAATATATTTTTAAAAACTGGCTTTGCCTGAATACTTCTAGCATGGAAATCCACTGTTTCCACACTGATGTAAAAAGTAATAATAAAGTAACTGTATGAGCACACACATCGTGGCCTTCAGGGAAGTTGGTGCTGGATTTCAAAGTATGATCAGATCACTGCAATGCATTGAGGTGTGTATCTTTCTCTTCACTTTTAAGGCTCCTAGCAGTCTCATGGAGACCCTTGAGCAACATCTAAACTCACTGGAAGGAAAAAAACCTGGCAACAAGTAGGTATATATGTTGTACCATGTATCTAGGCATAATTGAGAGAGTGTGCGATTAGTTGATGTTTAGGTTTGCCTCCCCCAACCTCCTTTTGTCACTTAGCTAGAAAATAAGACAAGGCTTTTCCTTTCCTTTACAGAGTCATCTTAATTGCAACCTTTTCTTTAATTAATGGTGGTGGGGGAAACGCACAGAACAACTAGATGCTTTCCAAAATGAACTAAAATTACTTGAGGAAAACTAGAAGGAACTGGGGGTTTGCATGCTGTTGAGGCTTTTATCATCAGATCTGTTTCTTTTCTAATGGTTTTGCGTATTCGTACTAGACACTTGCCATGGCTAAGTCGAGGAAAGATTAAGCTAAACCTCTGTTTTCTCTTTTACTGTTGCTATCCTTGCAATTTAGCGAAGGGTGAGTACATACTTTGACATATCACTTGCTTGTGGCATGAGTATGTGTATTTTTAAAATATTTTCTTGAATACTTGGAAATAGATATTTTCTTTGAGTTGAGTTAAATTGTTCTTGGCTTTTGTATATAGTCATTAAGGTTTTTTTTGTCATTTCTGTGATTAGAAAATCTGGAAATCTTCTAATCTGTTCTATAGCTCCTAGGACTTATCCATTTCAAGTAACTTATGAGATGGATGCTCGTTCAATACTGGTGCAACTTTATCTTCAACTCCTCCTTTCATCTCTTAGATCAAAGCAGCTCTAAAAATATGTAGCAGTATTTTCATATCTCATAATGAAAGCAAACAAATGCAGTGACGTGCATTTTAAGTTGTGATTAAGGCTCTGTCAGTTACTGTTAGTGTGATTTTTGTGCATGTGGGAGAACTTTCAGCTTGAACTTTCCAACTCACTGTTTTCATATTTTTAAATGTAGTTATTTTCAAGTAACTCTGGCTTTCTTTAAAAGAGAGCAGACTTTGAAAATTTACTGACACATCCTCAGAACACTTATGTTAGATAACTGCTTCAGTACTGGTGGTGTTCTGCTGCTCTTGCATGGTTTTCTAATATGGTGACATCTTGCCCCAGTAACTCTTTCCTGCTGGGTCTTGTAGGCCGCAAAGCAAGATATTTGCATGCATCTCTGCATTTCCTCCATTTAGTAGAGCTTATTTAAAAGGCAGAATAATCCTGTGATGCCAGTTAGCTTAAAAGATTAATTTAAGATTTGAAGTAAAGTTTGCATTCCTTGTCTAAAGTGGCACATGGAAGTTTGAGAAATGTAGAGGGCATGCAATTGAAGAGATCTTCAGAAAGTTTTCATGCTTAGGTTTTGGTCTTTTTGCAGGAGTTTTGATGACCAGAAACATAGTTTCAAAGCTGTACTTATCTGAAAACCCCCTTTTTTTTCTAGATCTGGGGCTCCTTCTCCTCTGAGCAAGGTAAATACTGCCAGTTGCTATACTAGATAATTCTTGTTCAGGTGATATGGTTTAGAATGTTGTAAGGAGTTAAATTTCCATCTCTTCATATACTTTTTAGACTTTGCCACCTAATTGACAAAATTTTATCTTTTAATGGCTTTATAAATAGTGGCCCCATAGGAGCATATCACTGATCTGAAGGGCTGCAGTGCTTGTACCAGCACCACTCAGGACGCTAAGGAACTTCACCTGGGTGTGATGATTGCTCCTTGTGAAAGCATAAAAGATACACATATTTTTATCTCAACTTCTTTTTTTTTTTTTTTTTTTTTTTGTTGCTTTCACTCCACTTTAATTCTCATGTCACCGAGAAACTTGCTCCAGCATACTTCTCCTCCAAATCCTTCCCTCCTTCATTCCCTCTGCAGCTCTTTAGGAGGAAGTTCTGACTCTTCTAAAACCACGTTTGTATGAAAAGCCAGGAAGAAAGGAAGAAATTTTTCATCCAGTATATCTAGCTTTAGAAATGACCTTCATTAGTGAGACTGCTGACTTTAATTTAAAGCAAGAGTTGCCAGTGAAAATGCCTTGGTTTGAGTGTCAGATAAACTAATGAGCTTTAGTTCAGTAATAGTAGCTCCTGGTATCCCTGGAGCACTGCCAGGTGCCATAGCTGTGTCCCATAATGGGCTCTGTGGAGGAAAAACTCAATAAAATTGTCTGAATCTGATGCAGGGAGTTCAATGCCTGATTCTAGAGAGACCTCTTGAATTTCTTTCTGAAAAATCCTTTACTAAAAAAAACCACAACAAACCCAAATGAAAACAACAAAATACAAGCCCCCTAACTCTCCTGTTTGATACGAGAGCAGTTGGTGAGTACTACCTTTCTGAGATGGCTCAGAAAATGTTCTCACAGCTTTAACCACATCTTCCTTGATGCACATGAGGGACTGGGACCATTATAGTTCTCACTTACTATAGGTTTGAGGGGAGTCTAGAAAGCTTACACCCATCTGCTAGAGTTATGTTGATGGGATGGCAGTAGAAGAACTCAGGAGAAAATCTCTTCAAATGTGCTGTTCTTTTTCCTTCTTGGAAGTGGTCAGAATGCAAACAGTACTAAAATAAGGACTTGTTTTCAGTTGTTAGGAAAAGGATCTCTCTAGCATGTGAGATGCTGTACCAAAGCTTACAGTAGCTTTTAGAATTAAATTGACACTCTACAAGGTAACTTGAGTCTTCAAGTTCACAGAGGAGTTGCAATGTACTCTCCTGGGTGTCCGTCCTTGCCATACTTGAAGTATCTTTATCCAGAATTGGAGCAGCTAATGAAGCAAAGTCATAGGATGAGCTGTCTTTTGTATCTTCCCAAGGACTTAACTCTGAGCATTGTTGATGGCTCTTTAAACTCTCTTCTGAAGGTTTACAAACACGCTTTTACTGCTTTCTAACCATTTCTCTTCTCTCACAATTTCTGTGGTTAGAGTACTGACGTGCTGTTGCAGACAAACAACTGTTTCATTCCATAGACAAAATGAAGAGTCTGACAGTTATAAAAACAACTCCTTTAGAATAAACCTTTTAGAGTCCTTTTTCCTTCTTTGGAGTCACCTGGAGGTTTCTCAGCTCTACTGCCATCTGAAAACTTAGCCCAGTCTTCTTTAAATTCTTTCAGAGGAGAAAACAGCTCACCATAAAAAGACCTGATGTCAAAATTGGGTTTCTAAAGTATGGGCATCTGTGCATGAGTTGGCTGGGGAGAAATGCTGGTATATTGAATGTATATTTAAAATATTTCTCCAGTCTTCTCCAGCCACAACTGTTACATCTCCTAGTTCTACTCCAGCAAAAACTATTGATACATCTCCTCCAGTTGATCTTTTTGCAACTCCATCTACAACTGCTCCAGTCAGGTAAGTTAAAAAGTGTATTTGAGTTACTGAGCTTGATGTAGGTACCAAAGTCATACTTGTAAGAGGAGGCTTCCATAAAAAGCTTTGCTTATTTTACAAGTAGTGTGCATCAGTTTTCAAAGGGATAAATTATTCTACCAGTATAGATCACAAATAAACTCTAACAACAACAACAAAAAAACCAAAAAAACAAGAACCCCCCCAAACAAGCAAACAAATAAAAATCCACACACAAAAAAACCACAGAAATGCTGTGCAGAAACTTTTAATTGGCTAGACTGAAGTAATGTGCGAGTCCAGAGTAGTCTTTGCTGACCTTCAGAATTCTCTTTCTAAAACTGCTGAATTAATATTCCCTTTTCTTTCTTTTCAAGTCAGTTAATGAAGAACAAAGATAATGAACTTCTGAAGGTTAAAATAAAAAATAAACATTTAACTGTGAGAAAATCTGAATCTTGTTTTCCAGTTAAAACCAGAACAAAGCACTGTTGCTCATTGTAAAGAGCAGAAGTGATTGAACTCTAAAGATGTAAAAACTCTAAGTTTGAACCAAGAGTCTGTAAGATGTAACTAATTTAAGTGTCAAGTGAAGAACTTCACTGAAGAAAGAGTTCTATTGTTTGTTATTTAAATGTTCTAGATGAGCAAGATCTGGTTTCCTAAGTAAATACCTGGCTGGCTTAACCCACAAAAGTTTTGCCAATTCTCTTCTGCCTAAAACCAGTTCATTGCCTGGAAACACATGTTTCTTGCTGTCTGACATGGCATGATGAAATATGGAAGTAGAATGGTGCTAGGTTCAGTCACAACAGTTATTTTCTCTGCTTTTAGGGACCACCTGGAATTTTGCATTTTCTGTTTTGGGTGCTGTGGTAGGGTTTCTTTTGGTTTGGTTAGTTGGGTTTAAGTTGGGGTTTGGTGGTTTCTGATCGGTTGTTTGGGATTTTTTTAAAGAACTTTAAGTCTCGTAGATCTGTTACAGTGCTGTTATCAGGAAATGGAAGTAAGTTAAGATTCCCATCTTGGGTTGTAGCATATTCTTGGGACTCACTACACTAGAGGTACTTGTGGCCACTGCTCTAATCCTAAAGCCTGAAAAAATGTGTCTATTTCATCCAAACTAAGTTTGACTTCTTAATCCAGTCATGACATCTTAAAAAACTTGATTAAAATGGACAAATTCCTGCAGTATTTAATGTCTGTCTTCCTTTTCTTGGCAGCTCTTCCAAACCATCCAGTGATCTTTTGGACCTTCAGCCAGATTTTGCTGGTACTGGGCAGGCAGCTCCAGCACCTGCTCCTGCGGGCGCTGCCGCTGCTCCTGCTGCTGCTGGAGGCACTTCATGGGGAGGTAGAGAAACCTCGCTATCAGCATCCCTTCTTGCAGTCCCCATCTTCTTGCCTGGCTGAACTGAAATCTGCCTCTTTGCTAGCACAGGATGTTCCCAACTCACTCCCAGGCTTCTGCTGACCTGACAGCCAGGCATCCCTCTGCAGCACAAGGCTACTTCTTCTTTCCAGGGATATGCATAATAGTATAAGCTGCTTATAAGGGCCTGACTGCAAAGCTGAGGGATCCAGGATTATGTGACTAAAAGTGAGCAGGAAGGGGATGGATGAAGGTGAGCAGGTAGGGTAGGCACTTCAAAACAGAAGAACCAGAACTGCTTATGTGCTTATTGGCAAGATGGGGGCAGAAACCAGCTCTTCTGTTCCTGGAGCATAGCCCACAGATCAGTAGGAGGAGGAACAAAAATAGCTTTAAGAGCAAAAATGCATGTAAAGTAAATAGTGGCAATTTAGTTCTGCTGCAAGTGTGATTACCTCTGATTAGCCTTATCATATTTTAATAAAGTATCTTCCTTGTGTGCTTAGAATATTAATATGGAAATAGAAGTAGAGGGCTAACTGCTTTCTAACAGGAATAACTAACCAGCTCTCTGAAATCTGACCCTATTGTTCCAGGCAGCAGTAGCAGCTGGTGATCTGGAGGACCACAGTAAATGTAGGCAGTGCTCACTCTTGTCCTGTTAAAACAAGGAATTAGGCCAGTGAATGTGATTTAATTTACACAGCTGTAAACCCATTATGGTGTAATCTTAAGAGATATTGTGTGGCAGCTTAATGAACTCATCAGCCCTCTCCCGGCAGGAATGCAACACTGAGTCATGCTGACTCTGCTGTCAGTGCTCATGCTGGGTACTGGTGGCTTCTGCAGTCCCTGCTTCTGTTCTTAGTTGTAGTTCATTAAAGATGACATTGTAATTCAGCCACTTCATTATGAGAGGATAGTGATGTAGACATTGTATTGCATATTTCAGTTTAATCTGTTGAATTAATTTTTTTCCCCTGCAAATGTCAATTTTATTAACAGAAAGATAACCTTACCCAGACAGCAAGACCAAAGAGTCATCTATTTTAGGGTGCCTGTGACTAATTATTCTGCAGTATTTTGATTTCATCCTATTTGTCTTACTTTTTCATTGCCAAGCACTGAATATAAGCTTTTGAGGTGTTTGAAAGAGCATGAAAGAGCTAACTTTTTTAAGCAGTTGCTCATTCCTGCAATAATAGAAATACAAATAAATAGCCAGTAAAATTGTAAAGTACTGTTTTGCCTAGAAATTGAAAGCTGTTTTGGTTTTTTTTTTTCTTTTTGGACAAATCACCCATAGTTTGGAACTCAGGTGTTTTTATTCTTCTGAATTACTAAAAGCTTTAAAATTGACTAGTAATGCACTTAGTCTTACTCCATGACTGAAAAGGACAGTTAACTATTTCCCAACGGCCAGAATTGTCACTACCTTCATCAAGTATACTTCAGTCTTATCTTTCAGAATAGCCTTTTGGTAACTTAGTAAGCTTCAGCTTTGTCTGCTTTACTGCTGGCAGCAGTCCAAATGTGATGACCTGTTACTGCACTGGAATCTTGCCTTTTTTTTTTTTTTTTTTTTTTTTTTTTTTTTTTTTTTTTTAATATCC
>VXBB01004876.1:256969-291881 GCA_013399915.1 Illadopsis cleaveri | reverse complement strand
TTTTAAACTCTCTGGAAGAATAAACACCTGGAGGGTAGGGAAGTACTGAGGCAGATCCCTGAATGCAAGCTAGTGAACTCTCCATTCCTGGAGGTTTTTCAAGGCATGACTAGTCTGAGCCATGACTGATCTGATCTGGTGTTGGGAACACTGTTGTTCTGAGCAAAAGGCTGGACTAGGTGGCCTTCCTTCCACCCAGGACTTTTGGTAGACTGTGTAACCATACCTCCCTGCTACTTGGGCTGCTTAGCTACTTATTCTTCTGGGCTACAGCAAGTTAATGTGGGAACTCATGAGAAAATAGTGCTAGAGGGAGGAAGATGAAAAAGTGCTGCAGTTCAGAATAGCCAGGAAAATGTGAATGTGAAATACTTCATGTTGCAGCATCAAAACATATCAACAATAAACAATCCTGCTTTTCTCAGTCTCGCTGGCAGTGTAGATTCTATATATTTTGGCATATGCTGTATATTCAGTATAGTGGAATATATTTGGGGTTATGTACAGTACACAGTATATGTTGTTGTATGCCTACTGTTTTTCTGAATACACAATATGTCATCTAGCAAACAAATTATAACTTGTGAAAATCTACACTTCTGTGCTGTCAGGAGACCATAAAGATAGGATAATATGGCGCCTGCAGCACACTGCAAGAATAGATAGCCATTTAGCAGGTAAACTATAGGATTACAAAAAATACAGTAGGTCAAAGTCTTCATCTTTATGAAGCTTTACTCTTGGATATAAAAGCAAACTGACTAGAATTTCTGCCCTGGACTACCTTACAGTGTGCCTTAGAACATGGATTTGCTAACACTATTGTTACTTCAATATTACTGTACAAAAAACCCACTGTTTTTAGTCATTCCCGTATAAAGACTAAGTGTAGACTGCTATGCTGGATAATTATAATTTCACTGTATTGAGTTCTGTAATATAACTGAATAACAAAAAGGCATTGAAGACTAAGCTAATAGAACTTAAAAGTTTGCCAACAGTTATTTATTCCAAGTCTAGCTGTGAGACATTCACCTGGTGTGCAGTAATGGGATACCAGGGTGCTGCATTTTTAATGTACTGTTCTGCTCTTTCAGAATGGTATTTTGACTTAGTTCAGCTTCTGCTGTCAGTCTCAAATAGAGTTCACCCAAGGAACCAGTTATGAAAATTGTAAAAAACCTAAATGTAGCTTTTTGCTGCCTTTTTACAAGTGTTGTAAAATAAAGACAAATTTGTGAAGATAGAGCTGCACCTGCTCAAATCATTTTGCTTCCAAATGCTGACACACAGTAAAGCATCAGGACTCTGCTTGCTGCTCGGTGTGGATCAGATGAACCCATGACCCTGTTATGTGTACAAAGAATCTAGGAGCAGCACTGAGATACTGGTTAGTAAATAGATAGTTGCTGAGCTCAGACTATCCTAATTACAGAATAAAAATTTAATAGGACAAACTCATTAGTTTTCACATGTATTTATATTTCATAGTTGATTTTTATGTAGACAAAACTTCTGTGTTTGAGCTCAATCCGACTGATCTTAGAGGACATCAAATTGTAGGAAAGTCTGTCATTAAAGATGCTTCACTGGCTTCCAGAAGCAGTTGACTAGGGAGCCAAACTTGGAGCAGAGCCAGTGTGCTTATGCTTATGCTGTCAACATTCATACTCCTCATAGTAAGTGTTAACAGAGTTAGTTGTTCCTGCAGAGCATGTTTGTTCTATCATAAATGCAGAAAAAATCTTTCGAAGAGGAGCTGCTCTATTTATTTATTTATTTATTTTGCACTTAACAGTTGTCCCAAGTCCAAGAACCACCACCTGCTTGTCTCTCAGAATATATTTGGGGACTAGGGATGCCATGTATCATATCCTGAAGTCACTTAATGCTATTTGCAAGCTGCTCACTGCTAAAGCACCCTTGCTTTAGTGCCTGTTCTGTGAAGAGTTCTAGGGATGCACTGTTCTGTTTTGAAGAGTTATTAAATAGAATGAATTTTGTCATGTCAGAATAACTTCTTGAATGTTAGAAAAGCAAGTGTAGAAATTGTGTTTCTAGACATAGTCTAGACATGTGATTTAGAATGAACATTTGGCTAATGAACATCTTCAATCTGGCAGTTCTACTAATTACTCTGTTTTTTATTCTGCTGTCATTTTAATGGACAATCACTAGACCTCTTGGGAGAGGGTGAGTAGTATTTTCTATTTCTAAGACCTCTGTATGTTAAGACCCCTTACTAAAAGCTCCAGCTTTCTGGGGCTGAGCAACTGTGGTGTTTACCTTTCCCCTTACCTTTCCTGTTTGATCTTCATTACATGGTTGCATATAGATAATCTGGCCGCACTTTCCGGTGTTACCGCTGAGCCACAGATTTCAGATCCGTTTGCCCCAGAGCCCACTGCAACTACTGCTCCAACTACTGATACTACCACTACTACAGCTGCTGCTGTTGCTGCTGCTACAGCTCCCACTGTCACTGCTGCCACTGCTGAAGTGGATCTCTTCGGAGGTTAGTTTGGTTGCTATAGTGCTCTACACCAGTTCATGATGCAGTCGAAGCAACATTGAGCTCGGCTGCGTAACAAGGCCTCTGGTTTAACCAGCTGTACCAGAAGTGCCTGTGTGTTGGATGCTAGATGGAACAGGAAATACAGACTGCCCAACTACCTCTGTTTGCTGTGCTTTTAGCTAGTAGACTCCTCTGCATATATATGGAAAACTGTAAACCTTAAGACTGAGTTACTTTATGATTGAACAGCTAAGAAAAGTAGTTCTCAGGTCCACGTGGGGGTAAGCAGGAATTGTTTCCACATTATTCAATAACTATGCACTCTACCACAGTTTCTGAGAAAACAGCTGTGCTTTTTTAGTTGAAGAGGATGGATCTGACACTGTCCTCCATGCTGTTGTGTGTCACACTTGTGCTGTGTTGTGTTTCTTTTGGGTATGTCCTGCAAATAGAGTGTCGAGCCAGCTGGATACTGTATTTCAGCGGTTTTGAATCTGGATTTTATTTCACAAATATTTGCAGTAGATTGCAGGGGTGATGAACTTGTACTAAGTGCCAACTATATGCAAATAATAATATGTAAAGGAAAAAAAGGAAAAATATTCTTGGAGTTTAGTCATGCTCATTCAGTTTCTAATGTTATCTACTATCCGCTTGAGTAAAAATACATTTCACACTGTATGTTATCAGTTTTCCTGGTACTCCTGTGGAGCAGGAGGCTTCCCAACAGCATGCCAGAAATTACTTTTCTTTTGAGCAATATACCAGCCCAGTAATGGAGAAATCTCATTTACAAACTATGTTTAAGATCACCTGACTACTGTGTTTTTCTAGTTTTCTCTCATGCATACTTCCAGCATGACAGGAGATGTCAGGAATAAGTAATAACTTATTTGCTATTAAGACTGAATTCCAGTATCTTCTCTGTGGGGTGTGTTTATCTATGACTTCTACTGACAGGAGTGCCAGAGAGGTGTCATACATAAGCAGTTTGACGGCAAAGTTGTTTCCTTAAGACTGAAAGTTCCCAATTAGAAGGTGTTTTTAGGACTGGCTTCAACAGACAGTGCCAAAATATCCCCTGGGAAAAGTGCTGAAAAGCTGTAAGAAAGGAATACAGCTGCTACTTGCTGCTTACCCCTCCTTTTACAAAGATTGATAATAATGCAAGTGCCACAAGATCAACCAGTTGAGAAGCATCTTCAGAATTGTCATGGGCAAGGTTCTGGTTGCAACTAGGAGCAAGAGAGAGTCTGATGTTCGTTGCTCTCAGGAGCCTGTTGCAGAAGCCAGGGCCTGTGCTCATTAACAACCCTGCAGAAGCATAGAGTGTAAAACTTACAGTATGTAAGCACTGAGGTTGAGCCAGTCTTGGATACTACACCTTCAAACTGCATTATTACTTTATTAACTTAGTAATTTAGTAAATTATTTAGTAATAGGTGTATGACATTTTGAAAAATGAAGGAATAGGTAAATTGATAGAAATCACTGTAAACTTGAAACAGGATTAGAAAAACAACTACCTGTGCTAGTTCTTCCAGTACTACAGGAACAAGATACAATTTTTTTTTCTACCTTTTCCACTACTCTGTGCCTGTAAAAACAGCTACTGCCAAATCGTGTGCCTGCTTCCAGGCTTGTCAGGCAAAGACCTGGATGTGTTTAGTTTCTAGGGATTTAACTGATCATTAGATACCTTAGTGATGCATGTGAAGAAGTGGAGCTTCACCCTTCAGTGTGGAAAGAATTTCACTCTTGCGGTACGCAGACTTCTGTGACTTGATCTCTTCCTTTAAAGAGAATGTATTTTGTCACTCAAATGCGATAAATCTCCAGTGGATTATACATTAGATGCATATTGATTTTTTCTTTTTTCCTGGAATACTTCAGAACAAAGCAAGGTTCAATTATTTACGATAGCAGAAAACCTCTAGTTCTCAATAAGAAAAATCTCTAAACGCACTCAGCAGCAAAGGTACTTTTGCAGTGCCTTCAAGACACCCAGTGGACAAACCCTTTTAAGATCCATGACTCTATATTAAATATATTTTTTCGTGAAGGCTGTAAGTATATTCTAGCATCATGTACTAGCATTCCTTGTTACCTTAAGGCAGTGTCCAGTGCAAGAGGTCAGTTTTGGGCAGACACTGCTACACTCTAGTTTTTATGATGCTAGACATGCTTACACTTAATCCTGTTAAGTAGGTATTTCACCTTTGAGGTCTGCTGGAGATACAGTGTTCAAGGTCACCTTAACTTCTTGCAGCTTGCCCGAGCTTTGTTGCTCCACACTTCTTGTGGTCAGGTATGGTAGGAGAAGGTTCAAGAGCAGTGATCTCAGGAGAAAGAATGTAAAGAGTCTTCAGGGAGTGTCTGCGTATGGAAAGAAGCTGAAAGCTGCAGGGAAAAGGTGACCAAGCTGCAGGACGAAGCAGTAGAGGTGGTGTTGGAATAACTGTTGACTGCACTTTATGGCTGATACTTCAGCTGATAGGAGTCTACGTGCTGCCTGGGACAGGGCTTTGTCTTTCAGAGATAAGCTCTGCATTATGTGTTCATTGCTAATATGGTATTGGAAAGCAGATGGGAAATGCAGGATTGATCCAGGATAGCTTTTTTTAAGAACGCCATCTGATTAATAGGCAAGCTTTCAGTTACCTGTGTCAACTTGAGGAACTCCTAATCATGTTTCAAAGACAAACAAGAGGAGACTGTTTTCAAAGTGCGGCTGGAATCATTCCTGTGAAAGAGAAATGCAAAGGTAGAAGAAAGACAATGCCACTCTGTAATAGAATTTGGGCACAGTAGTTTTGGACAAGTGTAATGCACTCTTGAGTTACATTTTGTAGTGGGATTTCTCTGAAATCAGTGCAAGTAGCAAGTCATGGCAGACACTGTGCAAATGTCAGTTATTAGGCATTAAGATGACTTGAATTGTAAGTGGGCAGAACTCTGATCTTCCTGTAAAGAAACTACAGGCAAAGTGATGAAGACTTTTGGCAGTAAAGGGCTAGTGAATGTCCCTTATGCTGGTATAGCAAGCTAGCACTTAGTTAATAAATACCAAACAAAGAACAACACTTTGCATAAATATTATTATTTCCTAGCTCTGAGCATAGTGATATTATTTCTTTATTACTCAGGTCAGGTTTTCTATGTCAAAAAGTAATGAAGGGTGACTGAAGAGGGGAAAAAACTCTGGTAACATTTTCTTGTGTACACTTCAGTTCTATGATCTTTTCTCTACTTGTGACTTCCATGGGATTGTTTCACATGTTTCATAATACATTAATAATTATAAGTCAGTTGTATCGTCTGTGTGAGTAAATTTGTCATGTATTTGTGCCATGGCATCAAATAAAGCCCGAATTTATGAGACGAAAGAGATCACTCTGCAGGAACACTTATTTTGCTGCAGGCAAGATGTGTTGAAGCACTTCTTAAGTGTTTAACAACTTTGAAAACCCCTTGTTTGCACATTATTTCAGTAAGAACTATATTTATGAATTCAAGTGTAATGCAGTACATAATGCATACCTGTCACTCCTGGTAGATGTTCCATGCAGTGTGAACTTGCAAAGGTTTCAGCAACATCTCTTTAAGTTTTCAGGATGTCAAGAAAATCAAGTGAGGAGCATATGTTACTTGATTCTGGAAGTCAAAAGCTAAATTTACTTTTTAAACAGGAGATAGAAAAATATAAAGAATACAGGAACTGCTTTAAGGGGAGAAAATACCTTACACTGCTGAATGTGAAAATTTAGCGTTACTACACCAATATCAAGGAACAAAAAAGAAAATAAACTGTCCTTTTTTTTAGTAATAAAATATGCAGATTTAATTGTGTCAATTTTTGCATGTTATGCTAGACTTTAGCAGAGGGCAACTGTGCAGGAGCAGCAGAGCCTTTTGAAAAGAACTTAATAAGCACTAACTTAAGAAAAACCCAATGGCAAACCCTTGGTTTAAGCTGTGAGTTGTAGGGTCACCTGTTCAGGTTGGTTTGTCTCTGTGTTCTTACAGGTTTCTTGGACTAATCAGAGTAACTAATATTAGGAGTTCTTACTATGACATTTTTAATTTAGATTCTGGTATGAACTTAGCTGTTTATCCCACCTGCCATTTAACCCAAGTCTGATGCTAAAAAAAATTACAGTGCTTGGCAAGAACCTCACTCAGAAGTGTCAGTAAAAAATAAAGCTGGTGCCAAATTGTTTCCTTGCATCTGTGGGCTGGAAGGAACTTGTGCCCGCCTGAATATCTGTGACTGTTCCATGTGGAACTTCAATAGCCTACATCTGTACAGGAATAGGTGTCACTCTGAGACTGAAGTGATCCCAACATAGGACTAGTGACTATCTCTATACATTCTGAATTTCTGCCCTAAATATTATCTGCAGTCTATCCTTTCCTTCTGGGAAAAAATTGTAAGTAGGGTTGACCAATGTCTGTCTGTGCTGTTGGGCTACAAGCTTGTGCGGACACAAATATGTTTTTTCGAAAGAGCCCAGGGTGCCCCTTCATCTGAAAGCTGGCCCTGTGGTGCAAAACTGAACACACATGATGTTACTCAAAACATCTTCTCAAGCAGGATGATGCAAAACTCTTCAGTTCAGTTCTGTGCTGAATTCCTTCCACACGGTGCACGCCAGTGTCTGGTACACATACAGCACTGGGATGTTTGACTCATTCTGATGTTTTTACTTGGACAACTGCCATCCAGTTTTGTTGTTGAACAACCGTGTTACTTGAAAAATAGAATTATATTTGAAATGGCTTATTAGCAGGCTTTTTTTGCTACTAACTCATTTTAATTCTATTGTAGAAGACTAGTGGGCATTCTTCTCTTCTGTTGAAGTTTCAATGCATGTTCTTTTGAGCTTTTTAGATTACCTGGCACGAATTTGTTTTTAAAATGGTTGTTTTCATTTTAAAATTGGCATTCAAGTTAAAGCATGTTAAGCTTTTTCCTGTGCTAATTTGACAGTGCAATTGCAGTATTCCCCAACAGATTTTTTTTAACTTGCTAATTTCTGTAGCAGTAGAAAAATGTCCTTTACGAGCATCTTGAAGTATTTAGTCCTCATTGTGCAGTCTTTTTTTGTGAAGAAAATGCTTCCCTATGAGGATAGTCCAAATGGCACTGTCCATTAGGACTACTTCATAGAATTAAGAGTGCAAATGCTGGTTTAATCCTAGAAATAATGCTGTTCATAGCTTGAAGTTTAAGCATGCCACTTAGGAATTGGCAAACAAAAAGAAAAAAACAATCAAGGAGCAAGTGGCAAACAAAAAAAAAAACAAAAAAAAACACCTTTCAAAAATCCTCATGAGCAAGTCATTCCAAATCAACGAACTAGTTGCTTTCCCTAACTTGGCTGGTTGGCCTAGAAGTGATCCTAAAAGGATAGACAGGTTATGGCTCGCCAGCTGTTGGTTAAGATGAACAATCTTGATCTGTTTGAAGCAAGCTGAGAAAATATAACCTATGCATCAGGTTATGGCTTCAGAAAGATCCAGTTGGAATACTGTTAAAAAACAAGTAAGTTCAGTTTTTCAGATGTTGCATGACTGACTTGGCTCAAAGACTAGAAATGGTAGATGCAGATATCTACCAGAGTAATTGAATTGTTATTCATAATAGGGCAA
This sequence comes from Illadopsis cleaveri, assembly GCA_013399915.1. Classification (NCBI taxonomy): domain Eukaryota; kingdom Metazoa; phylum Chordata; class Aves; order Passeriformes; family Timaliidae; genus Illadopsis; species Illadopsis cleaveri. Next base: position 283,714 of record VXBB01004876.1, on the reverse strand, counting down.
AGCACTATGCAAGTAAAGTCACAGTTGCAGATTAATCACGTGTAATACAGGCTTTGAGCATGCCAGTTGTTAATATCTGCTCTTAAATTAATTTTGTTAATTAGTTAATTTTGGTAGTACGTGAGCATGCTGCTCTGAACCCTTATACAATGAGAATAATGCCTTCTTTTACACTCACTGTGCTTATTGTGGGCAACCCAAGAAGCTCCATCTGCAAACCCTGTCTAGAACCTGCTTGTGTGGGGTTGGGGGAGAAACAAAGGGTTTTGCACTGCATGAGTTGTCTTGCTGTTGGAGTAATTACATTCATGTTGTATAAGGGGATCTACCTATGCAATTTAACTTGGTTATTTTACTATATTTTTCTTCTCTTTATTCCTTTTTTTTTTTTTTTAATTCTGTTCTTAAACTGCACCCAAGATGCCTTTGCAGCTTCTCCTGGGGAAGCCCCTGCAGCAGCTGAAGGGGCAGCAGCACCAGCTACCCCAACCCCTGTAGCAGCAGCTCTTGATGCATGTTCAGGAAATGGTGGGTTTTATGTCATTAGATAGTCTCTTGTTTTGCTGGGGGTTTTTTTGTTTGTTTGTTTAAACTACATGGCAGTGTGTTTTTCTGAAAATTTCATAGTGTTTGCAATTGGTAAAAACAAACCTTAAACTGAAGAGCATGGTTAACGAAACTGCCTGTTTCTGAGTCCCAGTGACTTTGTGTTTATTTGGTAATGCTAATGAACAGTTCTGTCAGTGCTGAGTTGTAAGCAGTAGCCTGGATAGTCCTTTGTCACATTTGATTTTTTGGCCTTGTCAAAGAGCCTTTGAAAGTTCTCCCCTCTAGTATGTAGACTGCTCAGCCTTTCAGCCAGCCTTTATTTTAGAAAAACTTAAGTAAAATGTTTGGATAAGTAGGCTAGATGTTAGAGCGACCTCCGCCGTGTGTGTGTGTGTGTGTATTTGCAGTATGTGCATTGCCTATAGTTGCTTTGTATTTGACTTCCTCCCTCAGTGATCCTAAGTATGCATACACATATATTTCCCCTCTCCTTTTTACAAGACCCCTTTGCCCCATCCGAAGGTAGTGCAGAGGCTGCTCCTGAGCTGGACCTCTTTGCTATGAAGCCAACAGAGACTGCTGTTCCTGTAGTTACCCCTACAACTAGTGCAGCCACTCCAGTTCCTGCAACAACTCCTTCTCCAGCTGCTGCTGTTGCTGCTGCTGCTACTGCTACTACAGCTACTGCCACTACCACCACTACTGCCACCACTTCTGCTACCGCCACCACCTCCGCTCCTCCTGCTCTAGATATATTTGGTGGTAATTTTGTTTTTAACTCTTTGATTCTAGTGGATTGATCTTGTCAGGAGTACCAAATGAGCAATTCATTGTTGCATGCGTGTTGTGTGCTAGGCTTTCAAACCAGAGAGCCTATTAATTTCAAATATGATGTGCAAAATTGGAAACTTCTGTTTTCAGTCCTGCCTTTCAAAAATGAGTTAAAGATATGTTGTGTTCTTGGCCTTAGATTTGTTTGAGTCTGCTCCTGATGCACCTGCAGCACCTAAACCAGATGCTACTCCTAGCATAGATCTCTTTGGTACAGGTAAAGAGAGAATTCTTCCGATACTCTGCTGCTTTGAGGATGTGCAATGGTGTAAACTGATTTTGCTGATACTTACTTCTTGTTTTTTCTTTCATTTCTGGAAGATACATTTTCATCTCCACAACCTGCAGCTTCTCCTGTACCTGAGAGTTCTCTCACTGGTGATCTTTTATCTGGTGAGTGCTTGTTTTCACAGGCCATTCCACAGACTTCCTGGGTTTGGATTTTTTTTCCAAAAGTTAAAAAAAAAAACCAGTACTGGCAATTTACATCTTTAAACTGAAATATCAATAAATAATAAGTTTTGGGTTTGCTGCTTTGGTCACAAGATGTGCACTTGCTGAAGATGCAAATCCTGAAGTGGCTGATACTGAAGTTCAGGAAGTAAGTGATGTGGTTGTTGAGAGTGGAAATACTCCTCTAAGCATAAGAAAATGCTTAATAAGCAGTGTTTTCTTTAAAGTACTGTGGTTTTCAGTTGCTGTGTGAGAAATGTAACACTTTCTGTTTGCAGTTCTGGAGACTATTACCCGAATTTACCAAACCTGTAGTTCTAACTGTTGGAGCCCATGTGGCTTTAAAATATTTAGCTATCATTGTTGCCTTGCTGATACTAAATATTATTTATCCTATGCTTACTGCAGTGGATGCATTTGCAGCCCCCTCTCCTCTACCCACTGCCTCTCCAGCAAAGGTGGATTCTTCAGGTGTGATTGACCTATTTGGTGGTGGGTATTTTTGTTTCCTCACCACTTCAGAGTTGAATCACTTCATTTCAATTACCTTTGCGCTTTGCTAAAGCTGCGGGTTTCCCCTTCTCACAACTTTTCTGTGTGGCCTTAGGGCTGAGTCTGGCATGTCTTGGTCTTAAAATTGCACCATAATGAACTGCAAATAAGCTGTCAGTGTGGTCTTTCTGTTGTCATGACACTTGCCATTCTGTCCCCAGTCAGTGCATGTGTGGCTCTTCCTCAGATGTCCAGTGAAATTCTGCTCTGTCCTTTTTCTTCTTTGTTAATCTCCATAGTCATGCTGTTTTCTCTCTGTTCCGTTTCTCAAAGCAGCTGAACTTTTGAGGGTGACTTGTCTCAAACTGGGTATATCTGAATCACAGGATTTGACAAGGTGGAAATTAGGATGGGTACAACCAACTCTAAGCATGCTGAAGAACAGAAATGGTGCTTAGAAGCAGTGAATTTCGGAAATTAGTGTGATATTCCCCTAAAAAGATTTTGTGTGAGCCACTGGCTTCTGGCTGGAGTTACTCCAAACTTTCAGCTAATGCATTCATCTCCAAAGCCCTGTTGTCTTGAAAGCTGTGGTTTGTATCTGAGAAGAGGCCCAAGTAAAAGAGTTTTTTTCAAGTAGTGGTTTGTTGTACATCCTTTTTTCCACCTGAACTTTGCATCCATGGTACTGCTCTGCAATAAGGATGGCCAAGCAGTTTAATTTTCTTCTTCTGATGAATGAAATTGTTGTTTTGTCATCTTTTGTTTACGATAAGTGATGAATTGATGTATTTAATATTGAACTCCTCACTTTTTCTTGATGCTTTCTGGAATTCCCTTTAGATGCTTTTGGAAGTAGTGCTTCTGAACCCCAGCCCACCACCCAGGCTGCTTCTAGTTCCTCAGCTTCTGCAGACCTACTTGCTGGTAATAAAGATCTTCTAAAAACTTGTTACTTTAGAGCAATACTAAGAAATGGTGTTTGAAATCTTTTATGTTCCTTGGGTGTAGATAGTGAAATAAAATACTTATTCACAAGATTTCGTAGTACTTTAGATGTTTTAATTATAACTAGAGTGACTAATAATGGAGGCAGTATACTGAAGTACAAGCTAACTTTCTAGATTATCTTCTTTCCATGTTCTTTGCTTTCCTACCTCCCACACAACCTTATTTTTCTGTACTGTTCACTGAGTATGAGTGTCTGCATAAAGTTTCTTTGGCTGTGCGTAGCAGTACTAAAGTTAGAAATATTTCAGGCTATGCTTCTTGTTCCTTACTGCTAATTAAACTTCGAGTTCATTCAGTTTGGTTGCTTTAATTGAGGCAGGCTGAACACTTAAATGTGAGCTTGAATGACTGACTTGGTAGCAGTCTTGCATTTAGCCAAGGAAGGTGGGATGATGCAAGCATGCTTTTCTGAGCACAAGGACAGGGAAGTGATAGAGATCCTCTCCCTATACTGGGTGATGTGCTGAATGTGGCATCACTGTCACACCCTATATCAAAGGTTGGATAATTGTATTATTTTAGTCTGCACCCTATGGATAAGCAGCTTCAGCTGAGTTCTGTGTGTATTATTCTCCAAAATTCGTGCTATACCATGTATTGTAGTAGCTACAGTGATTGTGCTAAACAGCTGTGGCTCACACCCATCCCAGTTTGAAATTTGTAGAGAGCAAAATCCCAACACACAGACTTCTGGCTTGTATAAGAGTTGTCTTAAATTCTCTCATGTTTCTGAAAGCAGAATTTGTGTCATGCTTTAAATTAGCACTACCCCAGCCAAAACCAGCACAGTTTATACAATTGGTGGGTAGTAATCTCTACGGTACCTGCTTGGATTGTGGACATTGTCTAGTTGTGCCACAGGAAGGACGAAATTGTTTAAATAATAATAAGGTATAGATCCATTCTCAATCAGCAAGCCAGATTCTTAAATTAGGACAAAATGTGTAAATTCATGCTGAGGCTTTAGGACAGACTGCTTCAGATTTTAAGGTAGAAGACTGCCTTTTTTCATATTGCTTCAGTAGGTCTTTGTATTAGTTTATGTATGGCTTATGTAAGGCCACAGATCAGGTTTTAACTAACAGATTCTGGAACATGACAGTCTTTTGCAGTTACGTGTGTTGTCAGGAGACTGGGTGCAACGAGGTTGTTGGACAGAAGCTAATTCTGCTTATGCAAACATTACAATATGAAATATTTTATGTTGTTATCCATAACTAAGCTTAAATGCAAGTAGGAATTGTGCTCCAGATGGCTTTAAACTTCAGCAATGTGCTCTCTGAATGTGATGAGTTGCATTAAATCAAAACCTAAATTATAAAAGGGATGTTCTAAGTCTAAATACTCTAGCAGACCTGAAGCAGTTGGGGTGAATAGATGAAATTTTAAAATTTATTTTATTTTTGCTTTGAATATACATTCCAAAGTGCTCTAAGTAGATTTGATTTTTTTTTTTTTTTTGGCAGACAGAGGGAGTCTATAAACATTGCAGCATATTGCTAAGCATTTGTTCGCTCTAGATAATGGCAGATGTATAGCCTGCAGTATAATGTAGTTTTAAATTTAAGAGTGTCTGGAGTTCATATGGTGGCTGAAGGCTTGTCCTTCATGGTTTATGAGTGTTTGGATGTACTAAGTGTTTATATGCATAATGTTATGAGTATACTTACTATTCATAATTGTCTTAAGTGTTCTGCTGTCAAATGAGTTCCTGCTCTTGGCTTGCTTAGGAAATTTGGAAGAAATGTTTTCCTACTCCAAGCCTTTCAGCAGACAAGACTAGAACTATGCTGATAAATACAACTGTCTAGCCATTTTCCCTTCTAGATCTTTCTATCCAGTTAAACTGTGTGCGTGTGTGTCCTGGTATGTACTCTAATAACGTGTTCTTACATGAAATCTTACTTAGCTGTGTAAAAGCAACATCAAAATGAGGCAGTTGAGGGTGTCCAGACAACACATCTAACAGTAGCTGCTGTTTCTCCAGACTTTCTTAGGGTCTTGTGCAATCTCTAGACAACTAGGAACTTGGTTTGTAAAAGAATTTTTATGGCTTCTGTGCCTGGTATTCCTCTTAAATTGTGCAAGGCTAAAAGCTATGGAATTAAGATCAATCATCATACAAATTTTCACCAGAAGCTGGGGAGTCCTCTCTTCTGTAGCTGGAAAAGCAGACACTTTATGGGGCTTTGCAAAAGGTTACAGAATTTTCTGAACAGAATCTTATTAGTGGGTATTGGATCACATCCTTTCGCCAAGCCCTTTGTTTTCACTCAGGAAGTGTAAAGACAGGCTCTTTAGATGGCTCCTCTGCTTTAGGAATTGCTGCAGTGAACTGCCTTTGTCTTCCCTGGATCTGGGCAACCTGCTTCTGGTCTAATTCTGTAGAGATGAGTACTTTTGTTCAGATAGTTGAATGCATGGAGCTTTTCCTTGGGCAGGTGATGATCTGTTGTCACTTTTAGCAGGTATCTGCTGCAAACCAGCTCCTCAAGAAGACGCAAGTGGAGGAAAGCTTTTTTTAGGCAGCTGGAGAAAGCATCATTATCACAAGCTTAGGCACTAGGGCAACTGGAACCACCATAGTATGTGCTGGAAGGGAAATAGGGAATGCAGCTGGGCATGGGCAGTCTGGAATGTATTAGAGAATCTCTTGATGTGGATCAAGGCATACCAGAGTGAGTTCAGTGGAGAGCCACAGAGGTGGTGATTTGTGCTTATGACATATGCAGAGGGGCTGAACTGGGCTCTTTCAGCCTTGAGAAGGCCAAAGGGAATCCTTATAGATGTCTAAACTCATGGGAGTATGCAGAGGAGACTAGCCAGGTTCTTCTTGGAGGTGCACAAAGATAGTAAAAAAAGGCAACGTGTGTGGGAAACTCATTAAATACTGTAGTGGTCTGATATGACAACAGGCCATCCAGAGAGCCAGTAAAATCTCCTCTTGGAGGTGCCAAGGCAAATGTCTGGGCAACCTGATTTGATTGGACTGACTTTAAACAGGGTGTGTGGCTGGCTGACCTCCAGAGATCCCTTCCAACCTACATTATTCCATGACAAACTCATGTCAAGAACAGACCATGGCAGCCCTCTGATCCCAGGGCGTTTTTCCATATTCAGGGTTAGCAACTGTGAGCATGAGACTTGCTGTGGGCTAGGATTTGGGTTATGAGGGCTTTTTGGTGCCATTGTACTGAAGTAAGCCTAGTAAACATAGGGAAGCTCACATAAGCTGCTGAAATGTTCTTTATTTTAAAATGGTCTAGTAAGAATTGTCTTTATCATTCCACCCTCCATAGACTGAGGTTTTGGTAAATGCAGTTTAACAGGGCTGACTCTAATGTCCTCACCTCCCTTATGTGTTTTTTTTAAGGCTTTGGAGGTTCTTTTATTGCTCCCTCTCCATCACCATCTCCAGTCACTCCAGCTCAAACTGGATTACTACAGCCTAACTTTGATGCAGCTTTTGGGACAACAGCTCCAACAACTGGCAGTTCATTTGATGCATCAGGTGAGCCACAGGATTTCTTCCTGTGAATTTTCTAATGTGTTTTGTGTGGTAGATGAGTTAATGACACCATATTTAGGCTCTGAGTACAAGTAATATCAGTGACCTCCTTTTTCTTTCTTACTGGAAGAACCTCAGGGTGGTGATAATGCTGGTGTGTGCCCAAGGGCTCTGTACCCATTTTTTATTCTACCATGTCAGTAAAAAACAAACTAGTGTATACATCATCCTTGCATGTGCTTGACAGCATGAATTAGGAATTATACAAGGAAAACACTACTCTGTAAATCAAATATACAAGCAAGTCATCTTGCCACTGCTGCTGATGGTGCTCCAGAGCCTGCATGGCACCTGAGGGTACGCACAACAGAAACTGGCCTAGAGTTCTTTGCCTGACTATAAGCTTAAACTCTTATCACTGCTATCGTTTTGTTTGCATCTCTTCCATTCTATATTTTTCATGCTGGGTCCTTGCTACAAACTTAAAATTGGTGAGTTCTACAACCGTACAAGAAAAAAAGATGGAAATAGTACTGCTGCTTGGTTATTTGGTTGCTTGCCAGTGCACATGCTACCCCTCCCTGTTGACTTAACGTTAGCATGTACCTCAAATACAGATCAGAAGATAGAACTCAGGCATGGGATGTACCAAGCAGTTTGACTTCAAGGGATCTAAAAAAAACCACTTTTGAGTTAGATGACTGGACTAAGGAGAATAGCACTGTCTGTGTGGATGGTTCTGGTTCCTTCTGATCTCATAAGATGTTGGTAGGTTTTCCTGATTCCCTGCTGCTTGCAAGTGAATAGTAACATCTTGAGACTGCCAATCCTGTTGCTGTGAGATGTCAAGGTATAAGACTGCCTTTGCCACAGTAATTCTACCTGGTGTTTGCAGCAAGATGTTCATTTTAAAAACCTTTAAATGAATATCTCCTGACAACTGTGTGTGTATCTGACATCTCTGTAAGGATGGTTGTAAGAAAAATAGTGTCATGTGTAAGTGGTGCTGTATCTATGTAGATTCAACGCTCCAATTAAATCCCTTTTAGGCATGTCTTCTCATATTAGTTTTCATTGGTATAGCTTTTTGAGGATTACTGTACATTCAGTGTCTAGTAAAATGACATGCATGCCCTTGTCGGCATTACTTTCAATGTCAAACAGTGTTTGGGTAAGACTTGTGGTGTGGTTGTCTGTGCTGTATTCGTTGAGCAACAGCAGAGTAGCAGGCTGCTGTTTTGATCACAGCTGCTGTTCTAACTCACTTTCCTTTCACTTTCAGTGTTTGATGGCTTAGGTGATCTTCTTATGCCAACTATGGTTCCTTCTGGTCAACCTGTAGCACCTACAGCCACAGCACCAGTCCCCGCTGCAGCAGCAAGCAAAGGCCTTGGAAGTGATCTTGATTCGTCTCTTGCAAACTTAGTAGGCAGTGAGTGACAAATTTTGGTTTTCAGTGGTGTGGCATGTATGTTGCTTTTCCATGGAGCCAAATAACTGTCTATTTTAGCTTGCTTCAGTATCCTCCTGTTGCGCTGGGGAAACTGGGGAAGCTATCAGCAGGAATAAAGCTTGGTTCAGATAGCTGATTCACTTAGTCCGGGTTTGTCCTTGGAGCCCAGGATCTGAGTCAAGTAATGGCATTTGTTTGCTAGGTATGATTTGTAATATGTGACCATCCCAGATACATTTCAGAGAGACATCAGACTCTTAATGGATGTGCCCCTCTGTTACTACAGATGGAAAAGTGAAAATTGTCTAAAGTGTCCGATGACAGCTTAAGCAGCAAAGCTGGTGGACACAAATAGCTGCCTTCATGTTCAATGAGAAAAAGAGTTGCAGTGGGGTGATAAATGCCCTCAAGAACAGACCTTTTCTCAGGCAGAGAATTTACTGAACATGTTCTTGGCATGCTAAACTAAAATACATTTTTTCCTGTAGTAGGAAAAAAACTAGAGCCTTTGTAATTGAAGATCAGTAGCTGCAACCCCCAAAAAAACCTAACAGAACCACCTAGGCTAAGGTGTAATCCTGCTGAAGTTGTATAAAAGGAATTCTCCCATAGTATATGTAAACACACCACAACAAAGATGTAACTGATCTTATGATGCAGACATGGTTGTTAGGTGAGGGGGAAAATACTGTGCTTAGAAGTTAGCAAGAAGACTCTTAATCACTTGAAATATCTTTTGCAAGTCATCTGCTATATCCAAGTTGGGAGGAGAAAATCAAACAGCAATTTATGACTTACAGGACTTATAATGGTCTTGTGAGAAGTGTACTCTTTAAAATTTAACTTCAGACTTCTTCCAAAGGGTAATTAAGGAAACTCTTTGGAGCTTCCATGTATGACAGAGCAGATAAAACAGTGCAAAACTTACAGGCAATGTCCACATTTATGTGTATGCAGAGTACAGTTTTTATTTCCATATATGTAATGAGGAACAGAAATTAGTGTTGTCATTTATGGTAAATAGTTTGGTGCTCTTAAATAACTTAGCATTTTGTAGGCCTAAATATAGTTACTTTGGTTTGCTTTTGAAGCAAAAATGACTTTCTCAAGTGCAAGACATCTGCAAGGCTTCTCAGATGTTTGTCCTGAAGGATAAGTAGATGTGGCCAGTCCTCTGATGCTGTCTAAATGAAGACAGCCAAAACATTTTTGGTCTTGGTTAGCCCAGATGCAATGAAATGTAAACTGTTGCTTTGGCATGCTTCAATTTACTGAACATGTGGTTTCTTTTTTATTTCCTTTTTTTTCTTACAATTTTCAGATCTTGGAATTTCTGGTACTACTTCTAAAAAGTAAGTTCCACTTTGCTTAAAGATAAAAGAAAGTTTTCTACTCTGCTGTATAGCGCTACATCTATTTCAGTGTTTATTAAGAAACAACAAATTGATTATGCCTCAACCTCCCAATCCAGAAAAATTCTGAAGAAAGTATTCTATTCTGTACAGGTTCACTGAATAATTAAGATTTGGTGTTCCTGATATAGCTTATAAAATTGCTGTCTGTAATCTGAGTGTTAGAAATATTTTTTTCCTGTAAATTACTGTCTTCATGTTGGATAGCTGATTTCCAAACAGCTTATAATGAACAAATAGTCCAGATAATAAACTGTGTAGCACCCCTCAGTAATCTATGCTAATATGTAATAGTCTTGTTATATTTTTGCAGATGCTGGATGTACTTATTGTGTAGGCATTGAAATACTTCCAAAATAGAAAAGAGGTTCATTCCATACAGCAATAAGCTTCTTCTTGCAAAAAGAAATACTTACAATATTGCATTTATTTTTATATCTTCCTAATCTAACTGCTTGCTTGTGCCCTGAGTCTTCCTCTGTCTGCAAGAGTTCATAATATGTTCTGCCTCTGTGGAGATGATAGAAGGGATATGTACAAACATGTCATGAGTTTTAGCCCCAAAATGTAGCTTCCTTCGATCTACTTTGTTCAAATGGTGTATTTTATTCTGGGTAGAGCAGCCTATAACAAAACCTGGTTTTGCAACAGCCCTTTTATTCCATGAATGATTTGTTTCTCTTGTATCTATCAACTTTTTGCAGAACTGAATGCTTTCCTTCTTCAGCTGTCTGAGCAAGACTTCCAGCACTGAAATGGCCTTTCAAAGACATTTAGCAGGCAGCTCTCCTGCCTGGCCCCAGTAGAACAGGCAGTAGCAGTCCCTCTTCCTACTTTGCAAGGGTATTTGTGATATGTTACCTTCAGTCAATACTAAGTAAAACTTCTCTTTAATTCTCACCACAAAGGCCATAACCATGTAACTGACTTCAGCTTAGAGTTTTCTGGTGTCTACTGCTAACAACCCTTGAAACTGAGTGTCACTAAAAGTGTATCTTTCTGTTAATAACTGCATATGCCATAAGCTAATGTAGCTGCACGTCTAATGCTAATGTATGCTGTAACTGATTTTCATTTTCACTGTGGAAGTATGCAAATACTAGCCTGCCTCTCTCCCTCTCTGTTAGGGGAGACCTTCAGTGGAATGCTGGAGAGAAAAAGTTAACAGGAGGAGCAAACTGGCAGCCAAAAGTAGCACCTGCAACATGGTCAACTGGTGGTGTCCCAGGCGGTCCAATGGTAGGTGGTTAATCCATAGATAACACTGGTATTGGACTTCCAATATTTGATGAGACTGTGCAAGCATACCTGTAGGGACTGCTCCACTCTACTGAGGCTAAAGAGTTTGCTTCTGTGTAAATTATAGGAGTATTTCAAGTCATATTTTTTAAGAACAGATTTGCAGCTGGTATAAATAAACCATTGAGTAGTAAATGAAAAATACACTAGTGTATGTATCAAGATGTTGTTCTACCTGTACATTTTTAATGCACCTGTGGGCATTTCCAAGTGTGTGATTAGCCATGTAGGTCTGGCCAGGATCAGGCCTAGGTCAAGTGCCCTAAATAAAACACTATTAATCCAAAGCTGATGTACTATAAGGAGAGAAAATACATAGGTTTTTTTCATGTGTTGCTGTANTACTTCAACAATTGGATTCAACAGTTCATGAAGATGGTGATAGAATACTTTGTGTACATCCCATACTACAACCCAGGACAGTTGCTAAGTGAAGTAGATCAAAAGACTACACAGTATTCATACTGATCAGGTACCTGATGTTAGATCAGGAGTGGGTAGCTTATTTATCCGGGTAAACCACTTGGAAAAGGTAAGATTACCCTGTGAAAAGTATCAGAAGGCACTAATTTTGAGAGAAGAGGGTTGAATTGAGCTAAAAATCTAAACTTGGCACAAGAGCAACTTGATCATGGGTGAGCTATGAAAGTGTTCTGAAGAGGGGTAATACCTGATCTCATCAAATGTCTCACAAGGCTTAAAACAGCCTCCATTTGAATGAGGTTGGGTTGGCAAAGGAAAGAAAGAACTCTGAACGGGGACCATGACCAGTTCAGTTCCTTGTTGCCACAGCCAGGTGTTAACATGACTCTGAGCATGTTCTATAACATTATGGAAGATACAAAAATTCTCTGTACTTCACTTAATGTGTTAGTTGTAATGTCAACTTTTTTTCTTGATAGAAAGGCTGGGCAATACTGTACAGTGTAAGTGAATTTTTTTTTTTTATCTCTTACTGCACTTACTAAACATGAAGATACTAACAGCACCTCACCTGCACTAAAGTTACTACTGCTGGCTTAAAACTAGCTAACATGGCTCCTCTTGGACTGTCTGTCCAACAGACGGTTCTCAGCCAATGGGTTGAATATGGCAGTAGTGATAACCATTTCTATGCTGTAAGCTTGAAAATTATCTCTTTACTGCTTTACTTGAATGTGAACTACCTGATGACTTGTACTGCCTGAAACTTCAAGCTTCTGCAGCATCAGCCTGATCTTGTAGTGATTTTACCATCTGATAAGTAACTAGTCTTTTTGGGGAGCTGGGTAGTTTTGATAGCATTTCATGAAACATATGTGTTGTATATATTTCTTGAAAATCATGCACTTAGGTACTTTTTGAATCCAAAGAAACCCAGGTCTGCAGGCAAAATAATTATGAAGACAAAAGTGAAGCTTTTCCTCGTGTCAATGTTGAACCACTTAAGTTTTGGTCACCTCTTCCCTTTCTTGTGAACTTTCTATTCCAGGATTAAAATCAGCAGAATCAAATCAAAGCCCATTCCCTCGAATGACCTACTGCTTAAAGGCAAAAGTAGGTTCAGTTTGTATGGCCATTTTCTTGGCATCTGCTTGATGCTGGGCTACAATGTGTTCCTGTAAAAGCAGTCAGATCACTGCATCTGATGTCATTAACCTGTGTGGTTTGATTTCTTGCTTTACATACCTGAGTGTCCAAGTCTTGGTTTTAGTTTGGGGACTCTGTTAGCACAGTACAGTTTTTAACTGAAATTATCCCCAGAAAACTTTCAGACTGGAATAGAGTTCATAAATTTTTAGCCAGAAAATGTAGTGGTTTTGATTAATGAATCTGGGACAGGTTATCTTGACTAGTCTCCAGCTTCTTAAGAAACTGGCATATTTTAGTCTGGAAGCAAGGATCAACCAACGGCACTAAAATGCAGCATTCATGGAAGTGGACTGTGCAGTGAGTAGTTCCAGTATGTCTCCAGAGACACACTCTCCTTTCAACTGTGAGTGTGCCAGCTGCTCTCCAAGTGTTGTGGGATGTTACTGACTCAAGGTGGGTGGTAAGGATGTGGAGGCACAGGCACGACCATACAGCTCCTGGAATAGCTTGAGAAATTGTGCCTGTATGCTTAGGCTATACAAGAGCAGTAATGAAATCCTACTGCCATTTTTACATCCCTTTCTTGAATGCTTTCTGTCTCTCTTCAGAGTTGTTAATAATTTGGATTGTAAATATAACTGTCAAAAGAAAAGCTTTAGATCCCTTCAAGGCTATAAGGAGACTCTACATGGGAATTTACAGAGAAGGGAGCCAAAAGGGATAATGTGTAGGCTGTGCTAGATAAGTGAGGCGGGGTGGCCTTTTTAAAGGTGCTCTTGTGCTGTCTATCCAGTCAGACTACTAAACTAGCAGTTCTCTCTTCCTGAATTCTAGTAGAAGATAACCTTTTTTTTGCCTTTTATTATTTCAATGAAAATCATGCCAAGTCAAGCATATGAATGAAAATCATAGCAAGATAAACTGAACTGTCCTTAGTCCATTACTGTATATAATGATTCTGATTGTGGTTTAAGTGTGTGAACTTATCCTTTAACTTCAATGAATCATGGTGCATAATTATTTTTCTTCACTGTAAATTAATTATAGCAGCTATTTCCTTTAGCTTTACAATCTGCTTAAGCTCTTACTAAAATACAGTGCTACAATAAGTGCCATAGTGTGTTAGCTGTTATGAAATTGGGATGCTTTCTTACACTATGTAGAAGGAGAAGGAAACTGTGCTTTTTCAGGCCTATTTTGAGTTGTAGTCAGTAAATGGACTTCTCATGAAGAGCATGGAGTCTGTCACCATTGCTTTCTTATGAAGAAGCAAGCTGAGCATAAGGACCCATTCAGCTCTCTCATTCTTTGAAGCATTGTGTTTTGAGGCTGCATATGTGCTGCATAACAGTCCTACTTTCCAGAACAGCTTTGAGAATGCTGGAAACTCTGTGTGCTTTCCAGATGGTTGCTGTTAGATTTTTGCTCTTTTTTTTTGCATTTTTTTAAAATTTATTTTTTAGGCGGGAGCTGTGCCTCCAGCAAGTGCTGTTCCTGCCGCAGGAGGTACTCCACCTGTTCCACAGCCAGGAGCAGCATTTGGCATGGTGAGTCTCTGTGGCCACCCCTCCCTCCTTGCCTCACCCAGACCCTGCTGACTCGTTTTTTTTGCTGGTTTGCAGCCCCCAGCAGGTGCAGGGGTGCCCATGATGCCCCAGCAGCCGGTGATGTACGGGCAGCCCATGATGAGGCCCCCGTTCGGAGCTGCCACTGGCCCTGGTGTACAGGTGAGCCTTCCTTACTGCTGCACAAATGTTTAATTGCTCTTCATGTCTCCAGAAAGTAGCTTGTGTGTGTGCATTAGCTCAGCTCTACTCTAGCTCTGATAAATGAGATGTTGTAAAGGATCAGCTGCCTGCCTTGCAGCAGATCACATGAACCACCTGCATTTCTTTTTTCTGTTGCCTTGTATGAGATCAATGGAACAGGTTTGAAAAGTCTCCTACAGTTAACTACATCCAAGATCTGGTTTTGAAGGATATTTGAATAAAGCTCCAAGTGGAACTCTCAGGCATTGCTATTCGGTTCACAGCCTACCAAAATTTACTATAGCTGCACTCAGCAGGTGATGCAGCATAAGCTGTAACACCTGTCCCAGGCTATTACTTCAAATACAGTTTGGTTTGTAATAACACTGAAAAGGAAAGGCCTTTCCAAAGGAGAGGCAGGAAATTATTTAGCTGTAGTATTTTGCTTTTTGTGAGTCAGAAGTCCATCTGTCTTTCAAGTAAGGAGGGAGATGGAAGTTGATGCTGCAGCTATAAAATCTCAGTGGTAACCCTGGAAACCAAGCTACCTCCCTTGTTTTGCAAATACTAAACAATCAACATATACCAAACCACACTTTTAAGTAGGAAACTGCATTCCCAGTGAAGCTTGTCAAGGTTTTCTGTGTAGAAATGAAAAGAACTTGAAACTGCTCTAAATATGAATAATATACTTAGTCTTGCTTTTCTTCTCACTTAAACTATCTTTGCACTTACCAAGAATATTATGATGGGACACAGAAAATTTTTTCTGAAAGAGTGGTCATCAAGTTGCCAGGGCTACATGAAATACCTCTTGTGCCCTGAGTTGAGGTAGGAATGGGGAGGAGGGAGAGAATGGGAGAATCATTTGACCACCATAGTCAGAAGTGTTGCATGGAACTTCAAAACTGACATTTTCTGTGGAATAACTGATGATTTTTATACCTATCAAAGGAGGATCCTAGAATGATCTAGTCATGTTTCCAGTTTGTTTTGGACTCTTATTCACATTACCAATGGCAAATAATTTGTACTTAACTGCCAGTCACAGGGACTTTCAGTTGTACCCTGCAGGATGCACTCTGCTTGCTCTGAACCTTGGTTTATAACATCTAACAATTTTCTGTCTTCTGTCTGGGTTGAAGATCCTAATGCCATTCTGTCTTACAGGGAGTGATCTGAAGCTATGCTAATTAGGATCTGCAGTGTCTATAGCCCTTTCCATTAAACCTGCCAAACATTGCTAACCCTGTAGTAAGGATGGAATCCAAACAATGCTTGAGCAAAATGGTACCACGCTGAATTGGCAGACAAATGAGAACTTCGTATGCTTGCAATGTGCTTGTGTGAGAACTGCCTATGTCTATCTAATGCTTATGTATTCTTGTCTGCTTTGTTTTTTTCCTGCCTTCCTGGCTGGCATCTGTCAGCTTTCTCCAAGCCCAACTCCTGCTACTCAGAGCCCCAAGAAACCTCCAACAAAGGACCCATTAGCGGATCTTAACATCAAGGATTTCTTGTAAACGATAAGGTATTCTGTGGCTGCCTGCTCCAGCATGTCACACTGTGGTACATGTCTGGCATGCAGATGTTGTTTAGGTTGAATGTGACAGATAAAATCGCAGCTGCAGAGCTAGAAACATGCACTGTAATGAAAACCAAGTTCTCTGTCCACACTCTTAGCTTTAGCCTGAAAGCTTGACTCAGAGGTGACTTTTCCTGACAGTTGCTTTTGGCAAAAAAAACCAAAACTGTTTTCCATGTAGAACTTTGATTTTTACCTTGTTTCCATTCAGTCCAAGCATTCATGTTTGGTTTTCTTCTTGAAATTATTACTGAAACACATAAAATGATAACAGGGTATAAATACTGGGGGGAAATGGTGCCAAAGAGGCTTGTTCCAGTCTTGTGGGTGTTGAAACAGATTTGGTATCATATGTGTGAAGATATCAAAAGGGGGAAAACTTACATATTCTTGTCATCAAGGGAAAGTTGTTTGCAGCTCTTTACTGCTGCCAGCTAATGTTCTCCCCTGCCATACAATTTTTCAAGGCACTGCTTTTCTGAATGCTAAGGCTGTGAAGTCCTGAGCAGTGCTGTGTAGAGCAACAATGGGGAAGAACAGAGGAGTAAATGCAAAGAAAAAGGGAGGAGAAGCAAAAAACCAGTACTGCATAATGGAAGGAAATAAAGGCCAAAACATTATTCTGATAATTCTGAAGGGCCAAGTAGGAATATAAAATTGAATTAAACACTTAAGTAATTTAAAAAATAATAATGCAGAAATAAGGTATGCATTTTATAATTAAGACTAGAATAATATGTCTAGAATAAGGTGAGGAGAGGACAATCATTACGTAACTTTCAAGCCTTCTTCATGAGTCACTTTTCTTCCTTCCTAGAGCTCAATTCTAAGATTTGTTCTGAGCCCACTCTGCAGTGGAGCTGGCAGCAGTGATTCAGCCTGCTCTTAGCAGGCATCTCCCAGTCCCACTTCACCCTTCTCCAAATTCCAGTCCCAGGGAGGTGTACCTGGCTCTTGGCAGAGACAGCCAGGAATGGACATACACCTTCACTGCGGGGACTCACTGCTTTCAACTTGTATTTATAATGGAGAGATTCATAACTGGCTGTGGGAAGACTGCTACTTCAGTAGAATCTAATAGCAAATCCTTTGAGGTGTAAAGAGATGAGCAGATTTGGTGCTCTTTGTAGAACATGCTTTACTAACTCATTATATCAGTTTTCATCTAATACTTTTTCTATATTCACAGCTGCGGTTTTTCTGACTGGATGCTGAAAATGTGAGTTTGGAGTCTACAAATGGATGCTCAGAGTTTCTCAGTGAGCCACCAGTACCAAACCCAGTGCTTACTCAGACTTTCTCTTCCTCCTGAAACGTGTAGCACAGCTGTGAAAGTGAACATTAGGAATGTGTACTACCTTAGCTGTTATCCCTACTCTCTCGAAATTTGTGTACTTGGGTTATTTGTGTTTTACAATTTAAACAATGGATGTATGTTTCTGATGCCTTCTAGTGCTTTTCTGAACCTATCCCACGGGGGCAGATTATGCAGCTGTTGTTTGGTGAGCCATTTGGAACAATGTCTGTGGTTTTTGAAGGTTTCAATGTATATAACTTTTTGAGGACACCCAGAGTTTCCCTAGGACTCAATTTCTCCTTTATCGTTACAAAAATATAGTGTGATAATACCAGATAGTAAAGAAAATACTTACAAAATTGTGCAGAATCCTTTTTTTTTCCAGTCACAGGAATTTCAATTGTCGTAAAAAATATATTTTATTTTTGTGGCACTGTATATGTTAAAATAATTTAAAGTAATATAAAGGAAAACTTCCATAACAAATACTTTTTCAATGATTTACCAAGAATGAAAAACCATATCTGAGAGAATACCATATTTATTGCTGGTTTTATTTTTAAACCTATTTTAATTGTTTAAGTTTTTGCATTTATAATTGGCATATTTATCAGTTCTTCCTAAATGCACTGAAAATAAGTAAAGGGTCAGTTTCTCTCCATGTGGTTGGGAAAAAGCAATCATAGTTGTGCTGGCATTAAGGGATTTCAAATACGAGAGCACTTTTTGGTATATCTGTAGTCAAAACATCACAAGTGATGTTCCTCATCTCTGTTCAGTTCTTCTGTACATCTCTTAATTTAGTGCTTACCTGTGTATGCCTTAGGATAGTGTTTTCTCATTGCCCCGAATGCGCTGTGAGTAGCTTTTGTACTATTGGTGATTAGATTTAATTCTGATCCAGAGATCCATGCCCTTTACTGTACATACTGTGTTTCTTTGATTTTTATTTGTTCTCATACTGTTTCTGCTGATGGCTTGGTGTAAGATCTTGACTCTTCAATGAGGTCACTGTTGATCAGTGTTACAAGTGGCTTGGCAGTTCTCTGTAAAAGCATATTGGGTTGGAAAGATATTCACCTAAAGTCTTTCAAATGAACTATTTAATCAATGTATGGTACCATTAAAAGTGGTTGTATCTGAATTTGCTGTGGGGATAACATACACTGTAATGGGAAAGTTCTATAAAAAGTTAATTTCAAAATGGCTTCTCTTTGTATTTCAGTTTAAAAAAATCCCAAACAAAAACCCCAAAAAGCAAAAAACCCCAGTGCATGTGTGCCCTCTGAGATGCAATAAACACCTTGATCAAAGTAAATATCTTGTTGCCAGTTTCATACTCATTAAGATGTTGAGTACAATAATATACTTTGAGAGGGGAAAAATGTGTTTAGGTCCTGACACTGATTGATGAGTCTGCTGCATATGGAAATTACTTTTATAGAATCTTAGAATCATTTAGATTGGAAAAGACATCTATGATCATAGAATCCCATGGTTAACCTAACACTGCCATCTCCACCACTCATCCATGTCCCTAAGTGCCACATCTACAGCTTTCTGCACTCATTGCACCAATTTTGCATCCAATTAATATCCATGTCTGTGCTAGAGTATTGTTTTTTTATAGTTTCTTTTATGTATCTGAATAACCTCATAGGTAATTTCATCTCACTACCTGCAAAACTACTGTTTTCAGCTGTGCCCAGTGTATGGCAACCAAGGGTAGGAGGAGCCCCCTGAGCCTTCTGGGCACAGGGGCTGCCTTGGGACCATAAAGGCCTTCCTTGGAAGGGTGCTGTCTGGAACGGTGGGTGGGGGGCAGGGCTGCACTTGGGGGACCCCAGAATCCCCATGTCACAGAGCCACCAGCTGGCACTGCAGCATCCACAATGCCCCAGGGCAGGATAAAGGGGACATTGTTTTTATAGCTCAGCCTTATGATGATGAGCTGACAGTTGCATCCCAATTTTCTGGACTAAAAATTACTAAGGCTCAGCAAATTGCCGTGTTTCCTCACTATTTGAACATGAAGACCTGAACAAAATCAGTAACTGCATCCCCAGAAAGGCTCACCGTAGTTTTTCCTACCCTGCCTGTGTGCTGTGTCTTGAAAAATGTAGGGAACACTCAGCTTCTTACCACTGTGTAGTGTATGTCTTCTCAAAGTGAGGACAGCATTTTCAGAGGAGAATCATAGCCAAACAAGTGAATATATTTAGAGCAGTCCATTAGTGTCTTACTCAAACTGAGGTGTGAGATACTACTTAATGAATTGCAAATGAATGTTTACAATGTCACATGTTTCAAGGGGCCAGGCCTCAGGGTGAGGGTTTTCTCCTCGCCAGGTACATGCTCCTGCCACAGAGTAACTGACTTTCTGCATTAGTTTCATCCATGTCCACAGCCCTTGGTCCTGATTTTGGTTAGTTTTCTGTAGATGTCATGGCCAACAACTGTGTGTGTGTGTGTGTGTGTGTGTGTGTGATTTGTTGTCCTGTGAGCAAATAGAAGCCTGGACAAAAAGGAAACTTGGGGGAAAAGCATCTAGAAGTAGAAGTTTGTTCACTATGGGAAATAAAACCAGTGTATTTCCCCAAATGCTGACTAAGACTAAACAAAAGTGACTTGCTCTCCTTGGCACAAAAGAATTATAAAATCTGGCTTGCAAGGGAACCACGTGGTTGTCTCCTGGCCTGAAGACAAGAACATGTTCTTGTTATCATCTGAGTTTCATCATCCAGGCACGAACGTGTCTGTGTCCTGCTATGACTAACCACTTTTCAATACAAGCTGTAGGGAAGAGTGGGTGGAAAGGAGTGCTCCCATCTGTGGAAAGAAGAAACTGTCTCTTTCCCCTGCATTTTTCATGAGGGGAGGACAGATGTCAGACAGCTGATATGTCCCTTATCCAAGTTCTTGCTGACCTGTGTTCTGACTTCTTTAAAAGCTGGCACCTCTGGCCACATGAGGCTTTTGTACCTCCCCCTTAAGCTATGAGTGCCTTAAGGAGTGGTAAACACCTGGAGAACCTGAATTCGGCCTACTGTAGAAGTTTGAAAAAAAATCCAACTCATTTTGCAGAACGGACTCGTATTTTTTGAATGTTTGGAGTTAGCATTGCCTCCTACTCCTCTTCTTCGTTCATTTGTTCACTAATTTTAATTGTCTTTACTTGAAAATTTTAGCTGTAAATGTACTGTAGCTTAAGTTGATGGCTTCTGGATTGATGCNAGAAGTTTGAAAAAAATCCAACTCATTTTGCAGAATGGACTCGTATTTTTTGAATGTTTGGAGTTAGCATTGCCTCCTACTCTTCTTCGTTCATTTGTTCACTAATTTTAATTGTCTTTACTTGAAAATTTTAGCTGTAAATATACTGTAGCTTAAGTTGATGGCTTCTGGATTGATGCTGGTGTTTCCACAGCTGAAAGCTTGAATGGTGAAAACTGAATCTCTTAAGTTGTCTTCTAAGATCCTGGGGACCACCTTAGCCTTTCAGGCTGGTTGCACAATCAGGCTTCTACCTGAACTTCTATTCTTAAGATTTAGTAAGGCAGCTGCAAAGGCTAGCAACTTGCCCTAAAAACAAGCAGGAAAGTCAATAGCAAAAGCTGTTCTGGGGTGGAGGGAAAAGAGGGAAAGAAAGGAAGATTTGCTTCCGACTTGCTTTGATATTCTGAGGTACTACTTATTGGGGGCAGACAGCATCTAGTACATGAAATGTCCAGTAGCCAGAGCTGACGTTGTTTTGTCTTTGTTACATGAACATTTGCTCCTGTCCTTCCTTCACCATCTCTCATCCCAGAACAAGAACTGCATGCTTAGATAACTTACTCTGCATGGGGAAAGAAAATAATCCCATTAATTCTTAATGCCTAAACAAGCTAAGTGAAACTTGCCGTGATAGGAGTAGTGGCAGTGACACAAAGATAATACACTGAGTTAGTGATTCAGATCTTCCAGGACCTGAAATATATCAGAAATTTTATTAAAATAGAAAATCTTTTTTCCATGTGTTATATACTGCTGGTGCTGTGAATAGTGTGGGAAGTGGCAGACACTGGGTGGTAATGAGGGGTTGAAATAAGAATTTCAGAGACGGGACTACAGAAGGAGAAAGGCTACACATATTTTAAAGCAGACAGCACTGCTATTTTTTCTGCTCCAGATCTTGGCTCTTAAATCTTCACCACCTCTTCCCTTCCCTTAATTAATCTCTGCAAGGGATATGGGCAGCAGAAGCCCAATGCTTGTTTCATTGCCCAAGACATCTCTGCATGCAATTAGAGGTGTAAGAATAGTAGCCTTTGGGAGTTAGCAAAGGCAGAAGACCAGAAACAGAAACCGAAACCAGTGAAGAAATGTGTATATCAGTGTGACATCCACTGGAAGGACTAAAGACAGCAAACTTGTTCTCTGGTGGTGTTGGAGAACCTGTTAGAAGGGGTGGTGAATGTCCGCCCTGCACTGCACTGTAAAGCACCTATGTTAAAATGTTCATGGTTGAACATGGCTAACTTTGAGCCATGTTTTCAAAATACAGTTTATTGTGATGGAAGAGACTTCTCAATTTACCTCAATATCCTAAAATTCTAAAGTAGCCATCTTTTCAAGAGGTCCTGCAGGTCCTGCCAACTCTATCCCACTCTGTTGGAAGCAGAGATTTCATACCACTAAGTGCACCAGTGAAGGCAAATCCTGCACAATCTGAGTCTATCTTTCAGACTTAAACTGGTAGTTGAAGACAGGTTAGTTGTTTTCTGGGAAAGTGCAGAAAACTGGTGGGATCTGGTGACACAGGGTGGGAGGGACTTTCCATAGTCCTTGTCTGTACTTTTGCCTGTCCAAGTCTGGAAAGAGGCTGACCGTGTGGGAGAAGGGATAGTATTGCATTAAGGAGGGGAAGAAGAAGATGGATGCACTAGGGAATGGTGTGAGGGACTGATGGTGTGTTCTTGCTCTTGGGGCTGCAGGCTGTTTGTAATTGAGGGAGGAGTGGGCACAGAAATGTTGTGGGCACAGAGTGACCCCAGGGAGGGGGCAGCTCTGTGCCCTCAGCTTTGTAAGCTGCTGCAGGCTGCAGTGTGGGCATTAAATGTCAGCAAAAAGATTTTGTGTACAACAACAATTTACAGCTGCAGGCAGATACCAAGCTTTAAAAGAAATAGCCTTTCATACTCTGAGTGTGTCTGTATATAAATAAAAGCAATTTTTTAAAATGCTACTGAGATGCAGGAGTAGGACAAGTTAAATTCTGAAGTTAATTTTAAGATTATGCCTTATGTGTCTATGATATGTCTGTAATTACACCCTGTCAGTCTGGGTTGATCAATCAAGAGGGGGTTTTAGTGATTCTTCCTTTCTGTAATAATCCCACACTGTCTCCAGCCAACAGAAAGAGCAGTATTGAATTGGTTTGGAAAACATGAAGACAGAAAATAAATCACTTCTCTTTTGAAACATGGAAAAACTGTTTTTTTAACAAAGGAAGAAAGAAGGGGGGAAAATAGTAACACTGAGTCCAGCATACTGCATAAATAAGATTGTCTTACTATACAAATTCTGGCTTAGGTACTACAGCATCTTTGAATCTGCCTTTGCAGATTCACAGCCACTTTGAGATTTTGGTTTAGGATCTCTTTCTGTGGACATGCCTTTGGGAGGTAGAGCACATCATACCCTTTGTGCTTGAAAAGAGAGGTTTCCAGCAGTGTATTGAAATCCCCACTTCCAGGCTCACCACCATTCCATCATGACAGTATCCAGCACCTGTCTAGCATCCCTGCTGCTCAGGGGTGAGCAGACACACTGAGCTTTCCCAGCTCTGTGTTTTGTGGGACATGAGCTGTCCTGATTTTGAGTATATATTTTAAAATACAAATAAATATAGATAATTATATACATTTAAGACTACAGGTAGCTGGTGATTTTTCCTTGCTGCCTGAGTCTCAAGTTCTCTGTGAAAGGTTGCAATGTTATGCCTGAATTACTTTCCTGTCACTCTCATTTCAGAAATGGTATTGATGGAAATCCAGCTGCTTGCCTCTTTTTGTTTTCTTCAAGATTTGAATGTGTAGAATTTGCCTAAAGAGCCTTTGGCTCCAAGGCAAATCCTACTGGAAATGTACTTCTCTCTCAAAATATTTGGCTGCCTGTTATTTCTGTATGATGACTGAAATGTTTTACTCTCTAAGGCATGGTCGAGGCCCAGACAGGGAGAGAGGCAAGGCAGCATTCAACACACTGAACTTAATTATGGATTGACATAGAAGTTGAATTAATTCCAGTTTATACACATCACCCAGCAGTCCATCTGGGTTTGTGCATGGACAGTTTTTAAGCATCTTCTTAAACTTCTGTGAAATTAAATAAGGCTACTTATTTGGATTTTTTTTTTCTCTTTTGAACTTTATATTTTAAAATCCAAAATATGCAGATGAAAACACCTTGTTACCATAGTCCTTGTACAGACAAGTTGATTCCCATTGATCAACAGAGACCATACAAAAAAATACTGATTTTTTTCAAAACAACATAAAAAGATTACATAGTGACAGCAAACAGATTTTTCTATTTAAATGCTCAGCTATTTTTTAGGATTGTAAGTAGCAATTATAAAACTAACATGTGTGTGTGTAAAATTCTCTAACGCTCCTCACACTCTTTAGTCTGAGATACCAAGTAAACCTATTTTTCATGGGCAACTCTTTAACCATGTTGCTGGGGCACAGGTAATACTTGTGTCTATGTATACTTGAGCCTACCTGGTTTCTCCAGTATTTTCAGTCATCTCAAAAAAGGTGCACCCTGTGGTTCCTAAGTGGAGAGTTGTTTTCTGGAAGTTTTAAAACATAGCCTGACAGATTACATTCTTGATGATTACTAAGATGTGATATATAGGTCTTGATATGTATGTCTTGCACATATACATTCAGTGAAGAAAAATGTAATTTAGAGATGTTACACTGTTCTGTCCACCCAAGAGATAGTGTTTTGTATCTAGGATTGATTTCCTTGGAATTTTAGAATCCTGGAAATTATTTATTGTAATAAAGTGGCTTATGTATCTGTTAAAATATTTTCTCTCTTTAGACATTTGGCTTCATGACTGATCATCAAGATTGACTCTAATCCTACTATGTCATTTAGCCTGACTTGTGGATTTTTCAGACAGCTTCTTTTTTTTCCCCCCCCAACAGATGTTGAAGGCTGGATATAGGTGACTTGTGCTTTTAACAGCTTTTAGAAATACCTCCAAGAATTTGCAAACATATCACTAACAACCTCCATCTCTCTTTAGATGAGGAGTGTGTACTGAGA
This sequence comes from Illadopsis cleaveri, assembly GCA_013399915.1. Lineage (NCBI taxonomy): Eukaryota > Metazoa > Chordata > Aves > Passeriformes > Timaliidae > Illadopsis > Illadopsis cleaveri. The sequence continues at coordinate 259,181 of VXBB01004876.1, read as the reverse complement.
AAGGGGCAAATCATCTACATTCCATTCAACTGCATATTTTAGGGAAATAAAGGACTGCAAAAGATTTGCAAGCCCTGGGAGCAGTAATATGTAAGCCAGGCTGTATCCCATGAACTGCTTCTGTCATTAGCAAGGAAAATCCCCAATCTCAAACCAGCAATGCTGTCTTTGCTGTACCTTTACCCCTTTGAGGCTAACGTAGGAATAGTCCTAACTTAGATTTTAACCAATTTAACTTTAGTAACCACTGCAGTATTGCAAGTGATTGCTCTGGAAATCATAAAATGAAGTAGCTGGTCTCATGTATGAATTACAAGCCGGTTCAGCACCGTTTGCATGAAGAACTTGTCATGGATGTTATTCTGTCATTTGATGACCTTTAAAATAGCTGGCAGTCTTTGAGAATATTATTTTTCTAGTAGCAGAGTCCAGCATGCCAGCCACACTTTTCCATTTGAAACTGAACCTACAGTGGCTGGAAACTTGAACTGGTAAATCCAGTATTTTCATAGATGTCAGAGATGGAGGAGAGATGCCACTGAAATGAAAGAATTTTTCCCTAGGCAAACTAAAGATCTAAGCTGATCAAAACTATACTTTCCTGGGACAGACTCTGGTGTGAAATACAATATTTTTCTCTTAGCCAAAGCGTTTTATTGCCAGTATAAAAGATCAGTGTAACTATGCATACTGTTTCATTTAAAATTTGGCTTTCTGCTACAGATAAACAAGACCAACACAGCTTTCTGCATTCCACTGCAAAGGCGATGCATTCAGAGCACGTGAAGTTTCCACTTCAGTCTGCTAGGCAGGGCAATAACATAGAAATCACATCTCTCTACTCTAGTTCCCTGCTCTAAAACCAAAACTAGGTAATACAAAACAGGTTTTTCTAGACCTCCATCATTCCACAGCCTTTCCAAACACCACTGAAGAGCATCATCACCTTCACCCTGAAAGAGTTGCTGGGGTTTTTTTGCTGTATTACCTGACCATTCCTTGCTGCACATCGAACTGTTATTTCTTCTATCCACAGGGATACCCTCTGTTCTTTGCAGTAGCAATGCTGGTATTTGGACAGTTGGTCATGCTTTTGGCTTATGCCCTTTGTCTTCAAACTTTCATTGCCCGTCAAATTTTCTAGATATCAGTTCAGTCTTGGTATTTTCTGCACCCTGTTCAGCTGTGGCGCCTGTGCCTTCCCCATCAGGATTGCACTGTTGGGCTGTGGTCAGCCTATGCTCCTCTGTGCTCTTAGAGACTTTCCTGAAGAGCTGCAGTTTAAGCAATTGCCCTTCAGGATATGTTGGTTCAAAGTGTGTAGCCATTTGGGGGAAAAAAAAAAAAAAAAAAAAAAAAAAAAAAAAAAAAAAAAAAAAAAAAGAAAAAAAAAAAAAAAAAAAAAAAAGAAAAAAAAGAAAAAAAAAGGAGAAAAGAAGAACAGAAATAAAAATTCTGAAAGGCAGTAATTTTAAAAAGCTTTAAAAGGGAGAAATTTTATTGTTTAAATAACATCAGTATAGATCATTACTTTTGGACTTTTTGTGACATAAATAAGACTCGGTGCACTGCTAAATCTCTATAAAATAAGAAATTTGGGAAGGAAGGGGGAAGCTGTGGGCTGAATGTCTCTCTGAATCCTGTTTTTCATGTGGTTGTATTCCTTTGTGCATCAGGAACTGTCTTGGGAGAATTCAGCACACTGTAAGAGTGGCAGGGCAGAGTGGCTCTGGAGGAGATGGGACTATCCATCCTCCTCAGACCCTCAAAAGCAGGATCCTCAAACTCTGTTTCTCCTGCATATGGCTTGCTCATGCACCTGGCAGGAGAGACAGAAACAAGAAGCAGCTGCAGGTCTCTGGAGGATGATGGGAGAGGTGAGGGAAGAGACAGGACGCAGCATGTTTTAGGTGCCTCTCAGATAAGGATGGTGGTAGCATTAACAGGTTGAGAGCACATTTCTTTTCATTGCTAGTTGCACTCATTCATGGCACATGTACATTGTTGTGTGGTTTTAGGTTTACCAGTTTTCTGTACCCAGTTGTTCTTTGTTTTATACTGTTTTACAATGGTATGTCCCTGTATCCCCATGTTAAACCCCTTTTAGGTTTTTCCCGAATTCTGGGTCCTGTCCATCACTCTGCAACCCTGCCCAGATGACTAGAAAGTTCTAGTGGGGGGGCCGAGTGATTGGCAGAGTCCCTGCCTTCCC
>VXBB01004876.1:241524-256537 GCA_013399915.1 Illadopsis cleaveri | reverse complement strand
GCCACTGCCACACTTCTGCCCGAGGCCAAGACCCACAAGACCAGAAAGGTACCAAACTGTACCCTTAAATGCCAACTCAGTGCCAGAACTAGCCAGAAAACAAGATGTGAGTTCCCTGAAAGCAGCACTGAACCCCTGCAGTACGTGACACAGGTAGCAAGGGGAAGAAACCTGTGCAAGGGAAAGAACCAGCCTCACAAAAAACCAAGCTCTTTCAAATCACCACAGCTGTGAACATGGAAGGGACAATAGTGAGAGGCAGGACACAGGTCTGAACTGCTCTGCTTTCATGGAAAGTTTTGTGGGTGTTAATGACCACAATATCTGGATTGCTTTTTGGTTGGGTTGTTTTTGTTGTTGTTGTTGTTGTTGGGGTTTTTGGTTTTGTTTTTGGGGTTTTTTGTTTGTTGGTTTTTTTCCCAAAAAAACAGTCTCATCAGTAGGTTGATCATCATGACCATCCCTACTGCTTTTGGATTGCCCCAGGACATGTAACACTACCTGCTGGAATCCTAATACTGTAATTGGTGGAGCTGCCTAAAAAGCCCTCTGCTAAGATGACATTGGAATGTCACTAAAATAAAAACTTTTTTTTTCCATGCACATAGTTGATAGGTAGTAGAAAAAAATCCTGTCAAATCTTTTTAAGAATGGCTGTTAAGTTGTTTTATTTTAGCGATTATTTTAGCAATTATCTCTTTCATAGGTAACTTTGTTTCACACCAGTCTTGTATCTCTGGGTTTTATCACATTTCTACCAGGAGCTGGTTCCACAGTGATGGTGCCAGACAAGCCTAAAAATCTATAAAAAATTTGCTTTCAAATTAGGAAGAGGGAGCTGACTTCTGGATCTAAAAATGTGACTTCTTATGTGTCTAAAAATACTAACCTGGAAGTCTAGTCTTTGCCAATTAAAAAAAGAATATTACATTGTGGCCTTGAAAAGTAGGTGGCTGCACCTCTCTATCCCAGGACTGTGTAATTTTGGCTCTGTATGTGGGCTCTGACAGCTGTGGCAAGAGATGAGTGCATGAGGGCCAGCACGGATTTGGCAAACAGGCTGTGCTTACAGCCCTGGCTCTACCTTGAGTATTAAAGCAAGGGCTGGAACAGGGATATAATGAAGCATGGCACTTCTTAGTTTCTTTCCAATACTTACAGTGCTTTTTCTTGCTGTTTAATGGCACTGGGGAGAAGGGGAGGGAAGGCAGGTGCATTGTACATACTGGAGTATTAAGATTCTGCCCTTTCTGTAGAGTTGTGATGTTCTCTTTCACAAATGGTATGTAAAGAAATGCTGCAAGACCCATCTGAAATATCTATAACTGCCCTTTTCCAGGCTTTGTCCTTGGATTAGCCCTAGAAGGCTGTGCTGCTGCAGCAAGACATTACCTTAGCAGTAGGCTCATATAAATAACTGGTGTAATAAACCTCAGTCACAGCCAGCTACCAACAGTTTCTGCCAGATTTCTGCAGGTGTTGAGCACATGTGGATCCCACACATGCAGATCTCCCTGTCAGGGATCCTTCACTTTTTATTTGAAACTGTCATTACAGTGGATCTTATGATAGGAGCCATTTGCAGCCCAGTTAGTATAACTTGATTAATAACATCAAATCATTACTATTTTTGCAGTCATTTAAACCAGTGAAATTAAATCAGTTTTCTCTGGAGAGCAGGATGTGCCTAGGAGATTAAACCCTGTGTTTGCTGCTGGGGTCCACAGCCAGTGGCTTCCCCCTCTATCAGCATCTGTGGCAGGAGGAGCTGTCAGGGCTTCCCAGAGCTGTTTTGTAAGGATGTCACAAGATTGTTCCTTCAACTGGCAGCCTGTGTTTACATTGACTCAAAACTTACAAAAGCATTTCCCAAGGCTAGCTCCAGATTTGATGTGTTGTCTTAGAGCTATGAACATTGGTTTGTTTTCAGTGATTTTGCCTTTCATTCTCTGTTGCAGCTGTTACCTTAATAGCAACTTGAACTGGCTTCTCTTAAACAGTAACCCGAGCTCCTTGTTATACAGGAGTGCTAGGGCATTATTTAATTTATTTTAATTTTAGGTGTTTGGTGTTGGAGTAGAAAATGAAATGAAAATCCAAAATGGGCACAGTTAAAAAAATTTAAAAGTGGAATTCTCTCTCACTAATAAAGAATCCAAGATAAGCAGGAAAGAATGAAATGCAGTTGGAAACTGAAATAAAATAATGAAATACTATTAGTGGCAGCTGGTTTTGTGGGGGTTTTTAAGCTTGTGAACATTGTTTTCACACAGATGCCTGATTTTATCTAGTGTGAACTGGTAAGGAAAAATCAGTTTCAAGAAATGACGGACTCAAGCACATCAGTTGAATGAGAAGCATTATTGGATCACAGATCACTGTTGTACCAGGTTAACTGGCAAGCAAGGAGATAAATTGAGCAGCAAATTGAACACTGACAAAGCTACTTTCCCTTTTGAGTATTGGCTTCCTTCTTATTTCTTTCTGAAAGAAATTTACAGGTCACAAATGGCTTATGTATAATGTTCTACAAGAAGTAAAAATATATGTGGTGGGTCAAACTTCCCTTCAAGACTGAGAGGAGAATGTGATGCAGCATTTGTTTACAAGAGCTTACTGTTTCAACTACTTTTATTAGAAATGGCTTCATACATCCCCCATGTAGATGTAAAGCAAAAAGTATAAAACCTAAAATGTGAGTGGCCACATCGTTGGAAGCCTCTGCTCATATCCACCACGTATGAAGGCCAGGTCTGAGCTCAAACTCACAAGAAGCGGCAAGAGTTTGGTAGCACAGTAGGTCCCTGTTGCTGTGGGGTGGTGCTGGGATAGACAACCAGCAGATGGATTTTCTTTCACCATGTAACTCATGGAACAGCTCAGGAATGCATCAATGTTCTGCACAGACAACCATGGTAGAAAAACCCATATGCCATGTGTAGCTATAAAGACTCCTTTGCCTTTATGCATAAACTTTTTTCCCAAATATTCCATTGGTGCTTTTCTTAGAGGTGACTTTTGCCCCCTCTTTGTATTACTAGTAATTCCCTTTGGAGTAATTTAGCATTCTCTTTTAGTGTGTGTGTTTCGAGGAGGGGAAGCCTCTGCTGGTGTTCAAGGCCATGTTGTATCCCCACTACCATTGGTTCATTCCTGTACAGAGCCAAAAAAATTTAGCTGATGAATCATTCAAGAAAACACAAAGGAATTGTAAATACAAAAACTAGTGTTGCCTTTGACTGTAGGAAAAATTAGAAATCACATTTTCTTCCACTCAGTAGGCACTGAGCTTTTTTGCTGTTGTTCATGGGCTTCACCTTTGCCTTCTCTTGTCCTCTTCTTCTCCCTGCGTCAAAATGTCCACAGAGAGATAGAGCCAGAAAGGGTCCACTGCCATGTGCTGTCTCCTGGCTGCTTTCATCCTTGATTAAGCAAAGCTTTAAACAGCATTTTATCCATATATTTGGAAATTAAACTGGAGGGGAGGGGTGGGAGAATGCTGCAACTGCAGCCAAAGGGCAGCTGAGTAATTTGTCTGAAAACCAGCCCAATATGGTTTCATCCAAAGTTTTCAAGCTCTTTCACATGGAAAAGTGGCACCATAGCAACTGCAAAAAGTATAGTGTGTACATAATTACCGGGAAGCACAAGTAAATATTTGTGTGGCTTTTCCAGTATATCTGATTTCTTTTCTTAGCAGTAACAACTGAAGGATTAGCCATTATCAAGATCTAAAGACATACTTGAAGCAGAAGGAATGAATGATTCATCAGGAATACCTGCATAATAAACAGGTGCCACTTCTTTGGAGGATTTGCGTGTCTGTTGTTTGGGGAAAGCCTTTTGAACATTTGTTAAACACTGTGGGAAATGGGAGTACAGCTGGAAAATACCTGCACAAGGATCTGGGTTGTATGGGAACATTTCAGGGCTAAATAGACATTTGGATAAGGTTCCAGTTCAAGCCCCTCAAGGCCCAAGGGAGTGTGCGATCCATAACACGTGTTGGAATATATCTTCCACCAAAGAAACCACATCCGTGCCAATGGCTTGGGAATGGCCTGCAGAGGACACAGCTGTCACCCCTGGGTCTCTGTTTGTGTTCCCTGTACAGAGGCTGAGAAACATTTCTCAGGCACCAAGACATTCTCCCAGATCATGGCAAAAAGTAGATTTCAGCAATAAAAAGATTTAGATCCTGTTACCAGCCCCAAAAGGATATTTTTCCAGGTCAAAAAGCTTTCAATCCTATTTACTTCCCTGTGGCATTTACTCCTCCTCCATGTGAGGACCCATATAAGAGCTGGTGGATAAGCCCTTGCCAGACTCTTGGTAAATATTGCTTGTATTAGACACACTGTTAGTCACAGCTGTAATAATTTCTTAACTTTCCATTAAATATTTCCAGCACCTCTTGACCTAGCCAAAAAGCTCTCCTTTTACCCTCAGAGATAAAATCAGCACCACTTTCAAGGGCACAGAGTTAAGATAATTCTAAGAACCAAGATTATAATATTTTTCATACTTCTAATTTGGCCTGATTCAACAGCTTTCCAAGGCAGAAAGTGTAACTATAGCAAATAGCAGAAACAGAACTAATTACTTATTTTAGAATTAATAACTTGCAGCATAGACTATGAGTCATTTCCTTGCTGAACTAAATTTTTTACTCATCAAATTTGCTCATGGAGCAATTATCTTGAAGACAGGGAGATTTTTTTCCCAGAACAAGTTTAAAGAGACATTAATATCTTGTAAGACCAAGTCCCAGATGATTCACTGATAAATCATTACAGGCACTTAGAAAATGAAGTTTGTGTAACACAACCATAGCTAACAAACTGCATCATGACAGAGGAAAAGAAAAACAGCAGAAGATATTTATTGACATAATAAGTGCATCATATAATATCAGAGGAAAAATTTGGATTTATTTTCTCAAATGGTTTGTCATTTTGTACAGTTAAAAATATTATACAGTTTTCTGTCAGTCTTAAAAAAGCCCAGAGCATGAAAGAATCCTCAAAGCTACTTCTGGAGGTTTTTGACCTAAATGCTCTGACACTTAGAACAAAAGGCTGGTGCAAAGGGGACACAAATATACTTCCAAATCCTTTGAGATTAGAGTGAAATTTTAAGCTTTCAATTTAATAACATTCTTTCCCCCCCCCACCGCCCGTCATTCTTTAATCCAGGAATTTGTAGATGGAACTATCTGCAATAATCTGTGCTTTAAAATTAGAAGCAGTTGACTAAATTTCTATGGATGCCAAACAGAAACAGAAGACACTGGAAAAAAATTTATTGCCTAGAATTTCTAGATACATGCAAAAAATGGAGCCAACATTTAAATGCCTTAAGTCTGCGATTTTTTGTTCGATTTTTTTTCCCAGTGGAGAACAGCTTTTACAGGAATCCCAACAAAAGGTCAGGTTTGAGAAACTCCCCTTACTCACTACACTCTTGGTGATCCAGTGTACTGGGAGGTTCATACTGCCAAGCATTTTAGTCAGAACACGAATCTGCTGCTTTCCAAGGACCCTGAATGAACAGAAGCACAATCCCTGTGAATTTAAGTATGGATTGTAGATCAGGGTCAAAACCCCTGCTAGCAGTTCCTGCCACAGCCTGGGTCCTCTCACAGCCCTTTCCTTGTTGCTGTTGGCTGGGAAGAAAAGCCTTTTCTTTAACAGTGAAAAATTGCTCATGAAACTTGTGAATTTCTCATCTCAGTTCATACTATTAAGTGTCTACCATCTGCCTACTCTTTCTCACAATCAATACCTCTGTTACCTTGCAGCCATTTCAGCTGTTACTTTGCACACTTTCTTTATCCTTTGCACAACATCTCCATCTTCCTGGTGTTCCATACCATGTACCGCTTCTTTCTTTCTGTTTTATTTGCTGTATGCTGCCAGGTCATCCCTTATCACCAGAATAGAAAGAACTCCCTAGCTGCTTCTCTCTTCCACATGTGGATGAGGTGTTTTCTTTTTTTTTTTTTTTTTTTTTGTTTTTTTTTTTTGTTTTTTNTTGTTTGTTTGTGTTTTTAAATTTTATTTTATTTAAGCCATATTCATGCTGATTCATACTCCATATAGACACAAAAATCTGCAAAATTAAGGTGGTAAAACTTAGGAGTCAAAGAGTTTCTTCAAGCAATTATTAAAGCATTGGGTACTCTATACCTCATATAACAGAACTCATTTCCCTACATAATGCTGTGCTTTTCTTTTGTTAATTAAATACAAACTTCGACTTAACTTTTCACATTGCAGATAACCCCCTTGACTTCCACTCAGGCCAAGTGGAAGACCAAAATGTTGCCTAGCATGATGAGAAAACATGAAAAACATTTTGTCTGTGTCTTGTTCTACCTGCATTCCTTGGCCTGAAGGTGCTGACAACACCAAAACTCAATCAAAACAACACCTTGTTCTCCAAGCCTGTATATTTGCATGAGTTTGTGCATGGGCGCTGCGACACAGATTTGTTGGTTTGTTTGTTTGAAATTAATTTTTATGTTGCTCTGGCCAACCTCTTTAATCTCTTAGTATCACAAAATGAAGCACTGAGCATCTAGTATTTATTCTCTGAAAATGAAGAGTTTTTATCAACCTGGTATGAGAACCTCAGGTTGCAGCTGAGATATTTACAACAGATGATTATTATAACAAGACCATTTGGAAGCTGACATCAAACATTTTTCATTTTTACCTTGCTCCCGATTCCCAAAGTGATAAAGAAATAGGTTTTATTTCTTCTTCTGAGGAGCACACCTAAATAAGACTCAACAAACCAAGAAATTTACTAAGCCCCCTTACCTTGATCAGTTTTGGACCCAAATCAATAAAGATAATAACTGTAAAAAAAAAAATCCATGGACCTGGCTTGTCTTGTATTAGATTAATGATGTGGTACCTTATTTGTCACAGTAACTATGGAAAAAGGCACTTAAGAAAAACCTTACAGACCTGACTAAAGAACAATATAAATCTGTTGCATAGAGCAAGAGTATTAAATACTGGACTGAGGTGATTTAAAATTTCTGTCAGCAAAGCCACATGTGTTAATAGAGAAGTTAACAACAACAAAAAAATTAACCCTAAAATCTTAAGAGATTTATTTCTAAACTTAAAAAATTATTATTAGTTTTCTGCAAACAATCACACAAAATAAAATTAAAACATAATAAAGGAAGAAAAGTTGAGTGTTCCCTGGAAAGGTTGACATTAATAGAAATAGTTTCCTTTAAAGTGAGATATCTTCCAATGAATGAAATATTGTTAGGGTTATGATATGGAAGCAAGTCTTAAATTTTTATGCTTTGACAATAATATGGCAATAATGACAAAGTTGCCTGCATATTCAGTGTGTCAGGTTATGTACTTTCAACCATCTACCAAAAAAAATGGGTTATTTAAAATCATCTTATTTCATCAAAAGATATTATAAGCATGTTTTAAAGATTCCAACAAAGTAATAGTATTTTAAAAACTTGTTGTATTTTTTTCTTCTGCACAGGAAGAAAAGTATTTTGGTCAGCATAAATTTATGGTAAAAAAATATTAAATATTACGGTGGTAAATACTCTGAAAGTATTGAAACCCAAAGGATATGATCAGAAAGGCACAGTATCTTTTTATGTTATTAGATTAACATAGCACCATAACAACGCTGTGTACTTCAAAATCTTGACATAAAATAAAATATATAGACTTACATAGCAATCAACAACAGTTTTTAAGAAGGTGTTTTGTGTTTAAAGGTGTGTAAAAGTCAAGCTCAGTTTGTGTCTACAGTCTTCATTAAATACATGGTTCTGCAAACATAAAGAACCAAATTATTCGCTAACTACTGCTGCTATGTAACAAGATATCTTTTATAATGCACAGGATAGTTCTACCATTCAGAAGGTGCTATAATTTAGTTGGGAGAAATTTTTAGTTAACCTTGTGAATCATGTTGAGGTGGAATCTGAATATAACCACACACTTGGCAAAACCATGCAAAGCCAAACTAAAATATTGATTTCCAGCTCCTTGTCTAATACGTACTATCCTATCTATGAAGCTGAACTCATACAAAAGTAATTTATAAAAACTGAAGAAATGTTTAGCACCCAAAAAATATATCATCTGTGAAGCTCCAAATGATTGTCAAGTAGCCACTTCAGGAGTCAGTGACTTCTCCCAGTGGTAAAGCTAAACATTTGACTAGAAACTAAACCTACAGTTCTCCAAATACTAATTGGAAGGCAAATGCGTGTGTTTAAGATTTTGTAGCTTCTCAAAGAACGTTTAAAGGCATTAAACTATGTCCAGATGTGTCTTCTTCTTCCAAACATGGAAACTTTTGTTTGTTAACTTCTTTTTTGCTGTTTTTAATGAGCAATGAAGTGAATTTGTCTTTAAGGTGTAACCCTCAGCTACATAAATTTGGAATTTCCATGGGAGTGTTCCTGCAGCAACCAGAAGAGGAAGTTTTCCAAACTAACAATCATTAACTATAGTGCTGCTTCTCAACATGGACCTGTGGTCTTCAGAGAATGCCGGAATAACATCCTGTTCTCATGCAGTTCTCTGGATCATTCTGCACATACAGTAACGTGCTATATGCACAACTTGCATTTGGAGAATTGGAATAGAACCCTGAGAAAAGTAAATCCATTGAAAAAAACACAGGTATTGTTTAGTAACACCAGTTTGAGATGTTTCAACCCTTTCCCTGGGAAAAAAAAATGACCAACAGGTGCAGCCATTTTTTTCCTCATGAGTGACTTGAATTTATCACAATTGCAAACATAAATATAGTTTGGGATTTTAAGTGCGTATCTAGGTTGATTACAATTAGAAATAGTTTGTCTGACAATTCTACCCTTCCCCTAACAATTCAGCATTCCTTAAGTCACCATAGCACTACTTGCAAGCTGTGAGTTCAAAAACGTTCTGGCATGGAGTGATGTTCTTCCAGTCACTGCTGCGGCCACCTTTCACTCCACGGCAGTGAGGGTGCTAAGCAAGTGATGCTTGGCTCTCTTCAGCCTTGTGTGCAATTCCCATCATTCCCATGTATCCAGAAGCAAATCTGGGCATATTTGAGAGGAGTAATTCGTACTGCTACATTGTAATCCTGCTGTTCACCATTGATGTCCACCCACTGATGGCCCGAGTAAACAGCAATGATCTTGCGTTTCCACTTCTTTTTGTTTGGCTCCTTCAGACGGAGATAGATGCCAGAGCCTGTGGAGCCAGGCTCAGCATCACAATACTGATAAAACAGATCGTTGGACTCATCAGAAATGCTACAAAATCTATAAACCAGCAGCCCAGACCGATCATTGTCAAAACCTGAGAAGTGGATCATGCTCCCAGGCATCATTTTGATTGTTGGGCTGATTCCCAGCTCCATGAACTTCCTTTTGTGGGGACGCTTGAGCTCAAGAACGGCATAATCATAATCCAGGGCAATATCCCCAGAGACGCCCTTAAACCAGCCTTTTGGGATGTGTGTACTCTTCACACGGGTCCACTGGAAGGAGGGCAGGCTATCTGAGGTCTCTTGCTTCCTCCCAGATCGCCTCTGCTTTCTCTCATCACCTTTGGATTGTCGCCTTGATTCTGTGGCAGCTTTGGGATCCTCTTTGGCTGCAGAAATCTCTCTCCTACTTCTTTTAGCGCCTTTGCGTTTCCTGCCATTGCCTCTGGATTTTGTCTTCATCAGGCCCACCCTCAGCCTCTTGCTGCCCTTAACATAATCCTTGCCATTGTGCAGACAGTGGGCTGCTGTTAGCACGTGCTTGGGGGAAACCAGAATGCCACTGCAGCCCGTGGAGATCTTCACAGCTGTGTTGAACGGGAAGTTGGTCATAAACCTCTTGTCATAGATGCTAAACCTACTGTCTGTTCCATAGATCTGCCTCTTCTTCCTCGAAGGCCTTCGTGTGGTTGTGTTTGCAGCTGGGTCAAGCACTGCTCCGAGGACATTCACTTCAGTCAGGGTCCGTGTGCCATTTTCAAAAACAGTCTCATAGGATAAGAGGTTCTTCAAGTCAGACAAGCTTGGCACTGGCAGTTTTCTTTGACATTCAATCCCACATACACTGTTCAGCTCTAATTTGGTTTTTGCTTCAAATTTAGGGCTGTCAAGGGAGAAAGTTCTTTCTCTCACAATCTGGGGAATCTTCTTTAAGTGCCAAGTAAAATCTTGTTCAGTTTCTGTTCCATTACTGAGACCCAATATAGGTATGAAAAATATGAACAGCAGTAACATGTGCTCCATTTTATTTTAATTTTTTCTAAAACAAGAAAGAGAGATTTGAAAATACACTTTGGAAATATACACCGTTATCTTAGTATCTTGTAAGTATAATCATGCAATTTAGAACTGACATCAGTGAAACAGAATTCTACAATCTGCTCAAAACAGAAAAGCCTCAGATATTCCCTGGATTGCCTCTGACTCTTCCAATTGTTTCTAGCAAGATAGGTGCAGATAATTCATTCAGCATCCATGCTGAGCTACCTACTGGAAGATGAAACCAGCTGAGTTTTACCTGGTTTTCCCCCAGTGGATGGCAGTCTGAATCATTCCACTCAGTAGAGCAGCCTTGTTTTATTTATCCCAAAGGTTTGCAGTTACATACTACATTTCTGCTTTTCTTTTCTGTAGCTGTGTAGTTGAAAGAAGTTGTTGAAAACAACATAGTTGAAAACCCTCAGTGTATTCAAAAGTTGGGATCCAAGCAGAGATGGATAGACAGACTACACTCACGAGGCTTAGGAACCCTTGGGAAATCAGACCAGTTGTGCCTTTCCATGTAATGGCCAAAACGTGGCTTTAGCTGACTTAAAAGTCACCAATGCTTCTCCATTACTCACCCAGCTGAAAACTATGAATCTGTCTGCATGAAAAATGGCACTTTGCTAACTGCTATCCCAAGGAACCAAGGTTTTCTAGGATAGACAGAAAAATGAGGAAAGGAGAATGTTGCTGGTGTAGGGGAGTCTCCTGGTTATATATACATGCAGCAAAGCTCAGCTGAGTAGGAGGAACAAGTCTGGTTACTCATCACATGCCTTTCTCAGGATCCCACAAAGGCTGTAGGAACTGTGCTGTCGGTGCACTATGGTCACATGGGAAATGCCCCACCTAGATGGGGTGATGCATGACACCAAGAGCTAATTCTTTAAATGGGAAAGAAAAAACCAGTATTATTCCCATCTGTAGTTGGGAAACATGCAGGAAAAATGTAACATTGTTAGAAGTCTGAGGCAGAGCCAGAAACGAACCTAGAACTCTTGATTCTGAACTAAAAACATTACTGAAAAGACCATTTTTCTCTTTTGGCAGCACTGATGTCAGTGGTTGTATCCAACTACTGGCAGCTGGGAATGCCACTGGGAAACCTATGCTCAGTTCCAACATCCTTCATTCCAATTACATGGAAACCTCAGCAGTGAAGAAAGAAAGGGACTATGATTAAACTTTAAAAGCCAAGCAATTCATGGATTTGTATGTGGTTAAGCTCTCTGGTTTACATTGCAATGGCAGTGTAGGCCAGGGCAAACATAACTGCTTTCCTTAATTTTAGTTAGAATAATAGAAATGGTGCTCTCCAGTGAAACAGCCTGGCTACAGGCTAACTGAAGATCCAGCATGAAAAATAGAGGTATATGGAAAAAGAAGTGAGAACATCACTTTCAAAGCTGTACAATGGACCAGTGACTCCTATGATTTTTGAGGCATCTTTACCCTATAGACATATTTGTTGTCTATAATAAGTAAAATTTATAAATTTTTAGTTAAGTAAGGACTAGAGTTCAACCACAACTTGTTGCTTCTGATGCCAAGTTCAGAGTATGGATTTGTTTTAGCATAGTTTTGATACTTTTCACCTTTGCCAGAATGGAACACCTACTTTGAGCTGGAGTCCACTTACTAGGATATATATATACCACATTTTACCATACAAGGAAACCCTCCCTGGCTTTAAAGTAGCCAACTCAGGCTTTGGAGAAGATGCGCAGACCTTACTAAGACATCTGGAGATTACAGTGACTCACAGGTCTGAGCTCTGAGGTGTATGTGGTTATATGAAAAGATATCTGAAAATTTTGAAAGCAGAGCTGGGGAATCACCCCAGGCACAAGATTTTGTAGAGGGACACCAGTTGTTCACACCAGTCTAGCTTATTGGTATAGCAGAAATGTGGACATTTAAACATTAACTTTGATATACAAAGTTACCTTTAAAGTGTTGGTTCAGTTATTGATCAATTAGCACTAAATCTGAGGAGGAATTACTATCTCTGGGTAAGTTAGAAGGTGCTAAAAAAACCACTATAATGACAACATAATAATACCTTCCTGGCCTGACAAAAGGCCTCCCTATCCTAAAATCCTGTTTCTGACACTGACTAATTGTGTGGTTGCCTAGGGTAGAGGATAGGGATAGGAATGGGGCAACTATGTATGCTCCTCCTCCCTCACAGTTTCTTAATTACAACCAGCTGTACCTGGTGGACTTTAGAGCAGAGATAGTTTCTGTAGTGTAAGGAAAACTTAGTTAATTCCTTTTCTATATTTTGACAGTCTTGCCTTGAATACATATAGAATTTTGTAGCCATAATGTTCTGCATCCAGGAGTTCCACAGCTAAACTCCATGTTGTATGAGGAAGCATTTCCTTGTCTTTATTTCCAGCCTGTAACAAACTAGCATGGTTTGTGGATAAATAATATGATATTAATGTAGAAAAGCTGTTCAAATTTGCTTTGCCCTAATACAGCTGCTGAATCAGACAGTTCTAATGTCAGGCTTGAGAATTATTTTTCTATTTTTCCCTAGAAAACTCCTCCCTTTCTCAGCTTTTCCTCGGGGTCTGGATATTTGATATTCCTTTGTAGCTGAACTTTGTGAGCCCTAAGGAAAGTCCAGTTATTCACACAAGTCCAGCTTGTTCACACAGAAAGTCTGGGTTGATGTCATTCCACTGTGACTGCTAATGCCTTCCTATATGATCTCATAACTAAGTTTATAGAGAAGTCCATTTTTTCCTCTCTGCTTTATAGAGAGACTTTCTGCAAGCAAATGGGTGGAGTACTATGGCTCTCTTCTGCCACTCTTTAGAGAGAAAAAAAACCTCAAAGCACAGAACCTCCAATAGATGCTTTGGAGCCTTCCATTTGAAACACGATACTCAAGTGCTCACTACTCACAAAGGCAGTCTTGGAAGCCAAGATTTTCTCCATTTATAATGAACCACCTGTCACTGGGAATGAACTAACTACACTTCAGGATAACTGGAAGAAGTTCAAGGAACTTGATAAACATGGTAATTCTCATTACAGACCAGAGCAGTGGTTCTGCTGGGCAGCTTTGCCATTTGCAGCCATGCATTTAAGATCTGTTTACTAACCCCATCTCACTGTTTAGAGCAGGCCAGCACCAGGCATGGGCAATGTAGCAGTTGCCATGGTCCAGTACAGGCTGCTGGCAAAAGGGAAACACACGGCTCCTCTTGCCAGATGACAAGGATGTAAATGTGTAGATGGGTGCAAAGATAACTCTGCAGGGTGGGAGATGGGGAGAGAGAATACAGCCTCTGGGGGAAGGAGGAAATGTTCTGAGAAGGCTTAAAGCTGATTGCAAGAAAAAACCCTCAACATGTTACCCGTTCCCCACTCTTCCTCCATACCCCAAGATGCTCTGCCCTCTCCTTTCCTTCTCTCCTTTCCCATACAGATTTTGGATTGGCTTACAATAACTGGAATTCGTGAGGCAGCTCTTTAAGGTATGACAAATTGCTTGAAAGAAGACAAGATGGAAACCAGAAAGAGAGAGATCCCCAGCTATAAGAAAATGTTGAAATTCTTCCTCCAGTTTCCAAACTCAGCTGATAACTTTGGTGGCATTCCAGCTGCCAGGCACACCCATACAAGTAAAACTATTTTTAGTTCCTCTCATTTCTTGCTTCCAACATTAAACCTTTCTGTATCCACAGAACAAAAACTACCTTATTTTTGGGGATATTCTCCAAATATTTTGTCATTTTAATCTACCTTACTCCAGCTGAATGCATGACAGATGCTCAGGAAAATGCTTATAGTCAAGCAGAACTAGAATAGGTTTCTCTTCAGGCTATCACGGAAGAAATTTACGTGTCAGTGCAGCTCAGACAGAAGAAAAATTCAGTCCAGCTTCCTGACAGTCTTTTTATCTTGGTCTGTTCGGTGCAAGCCTCTACCCTGGGGTTTCCTTCTTCTTGTAGAAAAGTCAACACATTTCAGACTAAGCTTACACAATTTTAAATGCAATTTCCAGGCTATAAAATATCAGGCTGCTATAGTAACCATCTCCTTTAACTGCCTTTGGCCTTATTCTTGAAATGACTGGAAGTTGGAATTCACAGTTCTACTCTGACAAAGCAAAATAGAGAACAAATTTTTGATATCTCACGCTCCCTGGATCATTGCCCTAGTCTTATCCGCCACTGCTTCCCCTTCCCTCCTCCAGGTGCGCTCGCTCTGGTCAGTGCTCTATGGATGTTGTCCTCCTCTCCGACTTGCGGGACAAAACCCACTGCGACTCCTGGCTCTTACAAAAATTTAGGTAGCTTCAGTACTCATAGGAAGAACTAATTTTACACGGCAGGCGTGACAGCTCATTTCTGAAATCCCACACGCGGGGAAAATGAAGGACCGCGGGGAAGCGGCGCTGGCGCGGGGCTCCTCCCGTGGCGCAGTGCCCTCCACGGCCGCGGGGCGGCGCCCCCGCAGCGCCAGCAGCCGCCCCGTGCCCGGCTCAGCCCGGCGCCGTCCGCCGCTCCCGCCCCTCCCGCACCGGGATCCTCTCCCCGGGACCCTCTCCCCGCTCCGCCGCGCCGGGAGGAGCCGGAGGGGAAGGAGGTCGCGCCCAGGCCACTGCTCTGCTGCTCAGCGGCTCCGGGGATCCAAGCCTGCCAGCCGGGCAGCGACCCCGGACGGCAGCGGGTGGGCACAGACCGGGAACCGG
>VXBB01004876.1:207426-240153 GCA_013399915.1 Illadopsis cleaveri | reverse complement strand
GGGAGGTGGAGGGACCCCGTCCCAAGGGAAGGGCAGCCGGGCTCGCACCGCTCCACCTGTATGGGTGGCGGCAGCGGGGAGGGCCGCTCCCTGCCCCGCCGGAGCGCTCCTGGGGAAGGCGAAGAGCGAGGAATGGCGTTTCCACGGACCGCGGCCTGCCCGCTCCTCCCTGCTCTCGCCTCTGTCTCCCAGCCCCGCTCCTCTGGAGCGCCTCGATCCTCAGGGACCCTCCCTGACCCCCTCCTCTGGACCATTCCCGTTCTTCGGGGCCTCAGAGGCCAGGTGAGAAGCAGCTTCCTTCTTACCTCATCACTCTTTGTTTCTCTTTGCCTTCCTCCTTTCCCTCGGTGTCCCTGTGATCTCCCATCCCAAGGCAGAAAGCTTTGTGTGGTGGTCTCTCATCCTTGGATCACCCCCTGGCATTACAACAGGGCCCTCTCCAAAGCTTTCTACTGCCACACAGATGCACAAGGTGAAAACTACCCTCACTAAGCAGTTCTGCAAGTGCTTAACCCGAGACTTCCATTCAGCTCATCTGCTGAAAACTCATTTCATGCTAAATGAAGGCCCATTGATTTGCCAAAAACAGCAGGAAATTTGTGGCATTGCTGGAGATCAGAGTGAGATCTCTAGAGTGCTGCTTAGTTGTTTTAATCATAGGCATATTCTTCCTTTAAAAGTCTTAACTTCAAAAATGTAATGGAACCAAATTTGTAAACAGTTGGAAGTAAGGTTTTGGCCAGCAAACTGCAGCCTGCAGTTTCATTTTGAAGACTGAGGCTTATTTCTTCAAAATGTAGATTTTGTTTGCAGTCCTGGTTTTGTTATTGTTTGTGCACACAACTGGAAAACAAAGTGAAATAGTAATAGTACAATAATAATTCATGTACTGGAGAAAATGCAGCCAATATAATTAACAAGGCAAGACAGAAATGCAGGTAAAATAGTATAGTTTTACAGGCAATTTATTGAACATAAGAGCTTCCACACTGGAAGGTTTTGCTAGACCAATACTGGGTTGCATTGCTGATGGCAGTAGTTCCCTCCAGCACTTTCACTACCACGAGTATTTCAGACTCAGAGATTTTATGAGGCAGGTGGAGTAAGTAACCTTCACTGGATTTCTCTGTCAGGTATTTGCCCATCTTCCCTTTAACATACATGGATCTGTAGCATCTACAGCTTGCTCTGGTAACAAGTTCTCCAGGTCAAACAAAATCTTGCCTCTTTTAGAGGCTACTGCTATCTTCATTTGATGCTCACTAGTTCTCTATCATACACTCTGTAACTCCTCTCCCACCCTGAAGAATTCTATTTAAGTTAGCTGTGCTTTACATCAAAAACATTCCTGTTTTCCATCCTATTGCTGAAGTTCAGGGACCAGAAAAACATCTGAAGGAAGATGCAGCCAAACACTTCTTGGCAGTGGCAAGTAGAAAACAAGGAGCAACAGCTACTTGTATTGGGCAGCTGTGTTGAGCTACACCTGCAGGTGGGGAGGTTCAAACTGGTCATGGGGAAAAATTTCTTCACCAAAAGGAACATGCAACACTGGAACAAATTACCGAGGCAAGTTGTAGAATCACCATGCTTGGTGGTTTCCAACACTCAGATAAAAAAAGCCACAGCTGATCTGATCTAGTGTTGGCAGTAGTCCTGCTTCAAGGGAAAGTTTGGACCAGGTGACCTGCAGAGGTCCCTCTCAACCAACATTTCTGTGATTCTTTACCTATACAGAAGATGCAAGCAAAATATGGATTTTTGTGGCAGCAAAAAGGTACTATTTGTTTTGTTCTCGGCTGATTTCTTAACACTGGTATATTTTTACTTTTTTCATCTGTGATCACCAGGCTGATGTTCCCATAGAGCCATTTCCATAACTCCAGGACTCTCTTTCCTGAGAAGTAGTGACCAGATCACATCCTGCCATTTCATACCTGAAGTAAGGACTCTTTTCCTGTTGTGCAGCACTTTGCATTTATCTACACTGAACTCCACTGCCATTTTATTGCTTGGTTACTCCCATAAACTTTCCTGCAGATGATCAAGATCATCTCATCTTTATTAACCTAAATAATTTGATAGCCTCATCAGGCTTTGTCACCTGGCTACTCATCTCTTTTCCAGACCACTTATGAATACGTCGAATAGTGCAGCACAAAGCATGTTTTACTGGTAACCTATAAAAACTTTTGTCCTATATTTTCTTTCCTGTTTTTCAGAAAATATGGATGATGCAGATTCATTTCTGTTTATTGAACTCTGGGTGATGAGATCAGTGTGCTTTCGACCCATCAGTCCCCTCCCTCCTGATTTTGGAATCTAAATTTCAAATTTAAATTATTTTAAACCATTTTTTCTTTAATTCTCTGTCATGGTTTAACCCTACTCAGCAACTAACCCCCTCACAGGTTCTCACTCACTCTCCCCACCACAGTGGGATAGGGAAGAGAATCAGAAAAAGTTAAACCCCATAGGGTGAAATAAGAACAGTTTAATAACTGAAATAAAGTAGGACTCTATAGGAACAATAACCATAATAATACCCATAGTAAGAAAAACAGAGGAAAAAAAACAAAAGCAAAACAAAAAAACCCAATAACAACAACAACAACAAAAAACACCAAGAAGAAGAAGAAGAAGAAGAAGAAGAGGAATAAACCTCCAGAAAGACAAGTGATGCACAACACAATTGTTCACCACCCACTGATTGAAGCCCAGCCCAGCCCTGAGCAGTGATCTGTGCCTCCAGGCCAACTCAGTTTATACACTGGGCATGATGTTCTGTAGTGTGGAATATCCCTTTGTCCAGTTCAGATCAGCTGTCCTGGCCATGCTCCCTCCTGGCTTCTTGTGTCCCTCCTCACTGGCAGAGCACAAGACACTGAAAGTCCTTGACTCAGGGTAAGCTCTGCTGAGCCACAACGAAAACATCAGTATGTTTCCAACCTTGTTCTCATACTAAATCCAAAACACAGCACTGAACCAGCTACGAGGAAGAAAGTTGTCTCTATCCTAGCCAAAACCAGGATGCCTGTTTCATTAATATTTTATTTCTTGTAATAACAAGATTATACAGTATGGATCATTCTTCATAAATAATGAGAGATTTAAAAAAAATAATTATCACATAAAAATTTTCTTCAAAATATAGTTTGCAGAAGACATAAGTAATGTAAATTTCAGAGTACTGATTTTTTAAAAATACACTGTATAATATACATGGTAGGGCTGTAAAAATATAATTGTTGGAAAATTTCCAGCATGCTAATTTTATCCTTCAGAAGTAATTTTATCTCATCAAAAGATTAGTGAACCCTTTTGGTATGTTTACATGTTCCAAAAATAAGTTTGAGATCATATACTAACTGAGAGATGTTCACTTGGAATGTTGGAAGACTGATACCTAAAATTAAAAAAAAAAAAAAATGAAAGTCAGATAAAAAAATAAAAGCAAATCTGCATTAANTTACTTTGGACCGTTGGAAAACTAATACCAAAAATAAAAAAAAAAAAAAAATGAAAGTCAGAGAAAAAAATAAAAGCAAATCTGCATTAACATCAAGAATGCACTAACTTCTATTAAAATTCTTCCTGCATATCCACAAAGAATATAAAGTAAAAAACCCCAAGTTTTTACCATCAGATTTGTAGCCTGAGTTTGAGCGAATTCACAGAACTTTTGTATTCTTATCTTGGGGTAAATAATGCACAAAATGGGTTACAAAATATTTCCAAGTAAGATTCTCCTAGATTTTTTTTTTTCAGGTAGAAATTTCAGATAAGAACTTCAACTTTCCCTGTGGGGAACATGTACTGAGCATGGATGTAGTGGCTGGGCAGCTGCTCCTGGAATGTCATTTGGCCCTATGGTGCTGGATGAACACGTGGGTCTTGCATTCATGCAAAAAATGTTTGATCACAGCAACAATATGCCCTGTCTGCAACCTCTGAATTGTATTTCTTGTAGTGCACCTACCCACAACATATTCTTTCACATATGAATTAAGGGAAGACAGGCGCTGCAACTCAGGAAAACAGAAACAAGGTTCATGGATGTAAAAAAGAATGCAAATGCCTATAACCAAATTAAAAGCTATTGTATTACCCACAAGAAATCAGTTTTAATCTCTTCCTTTTTTCTCTTCAGTTCTTCTTATACTTATGTATACATGCACCCACATGCTTTATTCCAAAACTAATGATTACATGGATAGTGCAGGTAACTCCCTTTTCTTCATACTTTAATTCTCAAGTTGAACCTCGAGTACTTGTGGGTACTCTTCCAGCTCAGCTGATATATATTTCACTTCCTTTCTACTTTTCTTATCCCAGGCAGACTATTTTTGGTTAGTTTTAACACTTTTCCAGTTCCCAAACTCTAAACTTGGGATAACTCGTTGGCTTGTGATGAATGGACGTGAGATATTTCCTACTGCTTTCAGAACAAAGGGATGTGAAATACAATGGATATTTCTTACAGGATCACGAATAGTCTCCATGGTAGTGTCTCTTCTGTGGCAGCTTGTTGCCACAGAGGCCCTTTTGTTTTGTGGACCAGTGGGGTTGGTTATTGTGCTGTTCAGAGGTGCCTGTGACACAATGCTGACCGGTTAGACTAAAATCCTGAATAAAACAGGCCTCTGTTAGAGACCCTGCCTTTGAGAACTTGAAAAAGACGCAAAAACTGCAATACATCGCGTAATTGTTTAACAGTGCACACAATGGGGACAGAGAGGGTGACAAACAGCATTGCTAGCTCTCCTGAAATGCTAGAATTCAGGAGAATTCTGCATAGACCAATGGACTATCGCAGTACAGGCTGGCGAGGTATCCACTTAGGACTGGGTCTACAAAGTACTGTGGTGCCAGACACATGGATGTTAACGAGTGCACTGTCACCAACACAGGAACTTAGAGATGACAAAAAGAGGGATGTGGAAGTTGAGGTGTCTAATTGTGACCTGATTTTCACAATATGGGTTTAGGAACTAGATATATGGGTAAGTAATAGACATGAAAAGAGCCTCACTTTTTAGTAGCACAAACAGATGAAGTCCCAATTCTGAGTTAAAACTGAGTCAAGTCTGTGATCAAATCAAGCAGACACATGGAGCTCTGAGCAACCTGGTCTAGTGAAAGATGTTCCTGCCGACGGCAGTGTGGTTGGAACATGATCATTTTTAAGGTCCCTTCAAACCCAGGCTGTTCTATGATTCTACGGTTTTTTCTTCAGTGAGGCAGCAAGCAAAAATAAATGTGGTTCTGCCTCAGTGTATGACCCACAGGAGAGAAGCTCTTCTAACTGTGCAGAAATTAAGTTAATTAATAGCCCAGTCACCACCCAGCTTCTGCCTTTTAGCACATTTTTATGTCCCTCTAGAGCAGCAGTTGAAAATGAAACTGGACAGGCTCACTGTTCTAACATTTGTGCACTTAGTAGAAAAGCAGAGTTGATTGTGCACTCATCATTGCTAAACAAAAAAAACCTACAGTTTTCTTACTTGATGTGTATCTTCCTGGAAATTATATACATACATATATATATGTAAAATGAACATTTTCCTCAAGGAAAATTTCCACAAGAAGAGGTACTTCTGGAGATGTGTCAGATGGCAAATATTTTTATGCATGCAATGTGTTGGCAGGTTGCAAGCAGGTACTGCTAAGGAAAAAAAAATCCAGCCCACACCATTTTTGTAAGCATACTACTTTGAAGGAAATAGTTTCCTCTGACTGGCATTCCCATTGCACAGCCCATCAGCAGCTTTGCTGGAAAACCAGTGAATTACAGATGCTAATGCAGCATACCACGATATGGATAAATGACACATTGATGAGAGGAGAAAAGAAGTGTATGAACAAAGACTCAGAAAAGCTTTGGAAGAAACCCCAAATTTGCCTGGCTAAAGCTGGATATTCATCCCCTCCCGAAGCCTCTAAACTCCTATAATGGAAACAGCATACCACAGAGGAAAGTTAATAGAGTGACATTGACATGTTAGATAAAATTAGATTTCAGCTACCTTCAGCATGATTGACCCAAGAGAGGGGAAAGAGAATACAGGGAAAGATGAACTGGCAAGAGACATGGCACCTAATCTCACGTTCAAACCAGCAGAGGGTGAGTGGCAGTGAAATGCACATCTTAAAAGTTCTGAGAAATCAGAGGAATTAACAGCAATATGTTACTGGAAAAAACGTGACATTCAGCATAAAACTGAGTTCCTGTGGAACTTTCAAACAGAATATTGAAGCAGTATTCCTCTAGAAGTATGGACAAAGTAGGGAAACGTGGAATAACAGAAATTGCATTTAAAAAAAAATTTAAAAAGGGGTGTTTGCCTTGATTCATGGGCATTATGGAATATAGTCTCTATTGTCAGTGTTAACTGAAGGTGACCATAAACCATTTACAGCCTTTGTAAACATGATCAGGAGAGTACAAGACTCATTTTTCAACTATAGCTGCATTAATTTAAAATTAGTACAAACCTGAGAGGAAAAAGCACACTTTGAACGGACCACTTACTGAACCATATTCCAGAATGTTATTCCATCACAAGGCAAACTTCTTTTTTTTAAATTCTTAGTAAACTGTAGATATCAAGTCAGAGGAAAACCTGCTAACACTGTTTAAAAATTCCATTTACGAGCTTGAAATAGCTAGATATTTCTGCTAAAATTATTACCAATGTAATAACTAATAATGGTGGAAATTTTAAGGTTTCGCTTTAGACTTCAAACTTAATATTCCATTGGAATAAGCACAGGCATTTTATACCTCTAAGAGCCATAATTACTATGAGGAAAACAGCATTATATTGATTGTCAAAACCCATGGTGAATATGGCATCAGGGTTGCTAAGCATGCCTTCTTGCCACCCAGATAAGTGAACATTACCTCTGTGCCTCTAAAGCTGGCATGGAAAACTAAGACCAAACAGGTCTTAAGGTCCTTAAACTTGGACCAAGCTAACACCCAAGACATGTTTTTAAGGCAGTCTTCCATCTTCTGTTTTGCACCTCATGTATCTGTCTCCTGTGTCTTCCTGTTCTTGTATCCTCACCTGTGACCACTCCTGTGTTAGGCAGGGCTGGGTCACGTTGGTAACTGTGGGAAAGCACAGCTGCTTTCTTGTGGGTGATACAGGAGATGGAAGTCATGACTCATAACCATCCCTCTTGGATCACAAAGCCTCTGCATATTTCAGATAGTTTTAAAGCTGTCTCTAGGTTTTCAGTTCGCTGCTGGAATCATTTCCACATGCTAACAACCCAGTAAAGAGTTCAAGGAGAGGGAAAGCAAAATGCCTCGTCCGAAACAGACACCTCTTTGCACTTTCTCAGTACAGATTTCTGCAGTAGCATTTGAGGAGAATCACATCTCCTGACTGTTATTCCAACTGTGCTAGTGCCCTAAGGATTTCTAGAGATCTAGCATGATTCTCAAGAAGTTATAGGCAGAAGTACCCCCAAAGGCAACCTATAGATAAACAGGAATATCTATTGAGGAATGATTTCACCTTTTTTTTCTAATAAAGTCTGACCTAAATTTGAATTCAATCTTAGTAAAGACGTGTCCTAAGACTGTCTAGCAACCTTTCACTGTCATTCATGACACTCCCACGTTCAGGAAAGGTGCATCCTCATGCAGTCACAAAAAGACTCATTGTGGTCTCTCTCAGAGGAGCAGTACTTTGACAAAGGAAAGACAGAAGAAGGAAGATATAGCATGCATTTTTTCCCCCTGTGGCAGGCAAATCAACAAAATATTTTAACTTCTCTGACAAATTTAAAAAATTAGAAAGATGACAGAAATTAGAAAAGATGTTATTGTTTTCTTTTTCTAATGTTACTTGGAAAAACTAAATTTGGGCATAAATCTGGAGGGTAATTGGAAAAACAAGAGCTGAATTAACCATCATATAAGCTGAAGTTTTTTGGCCAAAAGTTCTTTTTCTGTTCATTCCTGTCTCACAATTCTCTAGTAGATTGTCTTAGCTGTAACACAATGGAACATGCAATACAGGCAGTGCAGAGCAGGACAACCACTAGGAAGTAGTTTAGATCAGACCAATACTTTCAGAGGTATCTACAAAGCAAAAGTAACATATTGGTTTATTTATTATCCCAGAATACCTGCACTTCATATTTTGAATGGCTTTTTAAATTAAATGTACTAGAGCATGCATCTTTGGTGGGATCTTCAACAATCCTATGGATTGTTTGATACCAATATCATATTCATCCCTATTAATTTATTTAGTCTGCTTGCTGGTACAACTGATAAGGTAAGGGAGACAAGCCCAAAGCTCAAAGTAGGATAGTGAAAGGGGTTCTTTTTCCCTTCACTTTGTAGCAGGTCTCATGAGAGAAAAACAATGGTGGGGATTCAATAAGCGCATAGATTCTCCTTGCTACCCATTACGATTTTTGCTTCTGATTAACTCTCTAAACCACAGTCTCCTTGCAGAGTGTAACAACATTAAAACAAAACAGGTGTGAGAAGATTGACTTTAGAATGAATTTCATGCAAGTTAAAATAAATGGAAAGTTATAGCCTCAACTTGTAATGGAAAACTGATACTCATCAGAATTATCACCCATCCACATACTTTTGCTCAGCCAAGATTTTTAAACTAAAACTACATGAGATTCAGTTACCAGATCCTCCTTAGCTGTATGTTTTGTCAAAACTCCCTAAGAAGGTGTCTGCCTCCTTCTTGTATTTCTACAAACCTCACGTTGCTTGCAGCAGAGGCAAACATTCATACACATCCAGATTATTACCAGAAATCATGGGACTGCTCAGTGTATAATCCTTCCTCATCACAGCAAGCATAAGCTAAGTGTCTTCACCTGCATTTTATATCCATTAAGGTGCTGCTTGTTATTATGATGTCAACTCCTCTCACTGCCTGTAACATCATCCAGTGCTTTCCACACATTGTGTTGGAGTGAACACCATCACGGTTCACCTGCTTCTGCTGTTGGCTCTCTCCATTTCACTTCAAAAGGAGCTTCTCTTTTACTTCATAAGGCCCCTTGAAAAGCTTCCTTAAAGCTGTCCCTTTCTGTGACACACAAAAAATACTTATCACACTTAGGTTATTGATGAGCAGAAACCAAGCAAAACCAAGCACACAGACCATTATTTTTTTTTTTCTCTTTGTGCTCTCCTTTCTGTCTGTGTGCCATTTACAATATCAGTAAATGACTGTAGAGTCCTGGTTTGAGATGAAGATTTTATAAGCAATTATAACACAAATAATAAATTAATTTTTGCAGCATGGGATGAAATACATATACACATGTATTTCTTCAGTTGTCACAATACAGGTTTGGGAAGAAATATAAATACATGTAGTTGCTCTGCATATGCCATTACCTGTCCTGTTTTAATCACAATTACTGTTAGCACACAGTTGCAGCAACAGCTCTGCACTTCCACTTGAAAATCCTGGGTTTAGCAATTCATGAACTGCATCTAAAAATATATCCTCATCTGAAAATTGGCGTTCAAGCTACAGTATTCAAGCAGTTTCTCTTTAAGCATATTTAGTTAGTTCAGCAGCTTTATCTCAGAGCACAAAAGATACCTTTGTTCCAGAAAACATTATGTTTTTCCATGTTCAGAAGTGACTGTGATTATATTGGTCTGTATTTCAATTATCTCAGCTTTAAAAAAAAGATAGTTCATCTGCTGTGTATCAGCTTTGTACTTCCTTATGCTTTGACAGTCAGTGCTGAGTAAGTAGGAAGTCACCATTCGTAGTCATATGGATTAGAAAAATAACTGTAGTATGCCAGAAATACATAGAAATAGCTGGTCCCTTGATTTCCTTTGGAAATAGATGCTGAAGACTATATGGATAATTTAAACACTTATTGCAGAACAAAATGGCTTTGGCCTTCCAAGGTAAATAAGCATCCAGCCAGCAGAAAGGCTTTCCAGTTGCTAACAGCACAATAAAAGGGATTTCTCTAGGATAATGTAAAACTCTTCCAGAGAATGAAGGTCCCAAGTTGCTTAGAACCTTTTCAAGCTCATTTGTAATTGTTCCAATTATTTACTCCTTTTTCTCAAACCCGGGAAGATTTTATCATGTGTAGACATTTACTCCAGTCCTTGGTGGACTGTTTGAACCTCAGAATGGCTGAGTAAAGTTATAGAGTTGTCAGTGAGTCCATCAACTCTTCTGCACCTTTACTACAAGTTCTGTCAAACCACGGGGGAGGAGTTAAAAAGGAAAGGCCCATTCAGGCTGGCTTGGGATTTTGTACATGATCAGAGATGTCTAGATGTCAAAATTTTCAACCAATCACTACTGTTTACTTAAGGACTAGTGTGCATTGCTTCCTGGAACCTGTTAAAGGTCTGACGGGGGATGTGGCAGCTATCAATATTAGAAAGGGGGTATTTGCCCTCTGTTAACCTCATAAATTTAATTGTCGCTAAAGTTCATTCAGCAATTTATTAAAACATTCCAAAATGGGTGGTTACATAGGCCTAGAACAGCAAAACCACTGTTCTCTTAGCTTAACTATTCATAGATATAATGTGTTGCTCACAATACCTATGTGTACTTTTGCCTTCTGCCAAATAATGCAGGCATGTATTATCTGTAAGGATGTCAAGTGCATAACTTAATAGTTATTTGATTAATTTGAGTATCCCATGGCAAAAAAGAGTATTATTTACTTACTAAAATGGGTATGTAAAAGTAAAGAAGCAAAAGTAATGGGCCAAATTTCCAGACAAAATTCACTACAAATTATTTTCAAATTATGTGTACAAGTAGAGCCCATCAAAAATATCCTTATGTGTGCAAACTGCTTGAGTGGAAGTCACACCAGCTTCCATATAGGAAAATTGGTCTAGGGAGGTAGACTGCTCATCTGGATTAACTGGGCTCAGGAAGACAAGATTTTTAAACTACAGTTGTTAGTGATTTAATAATACATGAATATGGCTCTGAGGTTTAAAACTAAAGCACAGAAAATAAAATCCTAAGGGAATAACATATGACTAATGGGAAAATTCACTGTCTTTGAATTTTTCTGTACATTATCACAGTCACACTTTGTTGACTTCAGCAAATTGCATTTCTGGTTAGCAGCATTATTATCTTAACTCTAAAATATTCAATTAAAGTTTTCTTGAATGGAATTAATTAGAAAAATATGATGGTATTCCCATGGTGTGATCCTGACTTTATTCTTTACTTCTTTATTCTTTTATTTGACAGAAAGAATTGGAGACACTTCATTCATTTCCACTGAATCAGCTCTTTCTTGTAAAACATACAGAATCATGACAGTTTAGCCTCATTTATTAATTCTAGAATGAATCTTTTTTGACATGACTACAGGAAAATTTCTCCTTATATGAAATATTCATATTTTCCTTCAACAAAAGTTTGGGTTTTTTTTACTTCTAAGACATAACTCTAAAAATATTATTAATTAGCATTGTGAATTACTAAAAGTGTGAAATACTACTGGAAAGAGGTTTTTATTTGTAGAGTGGGCCAAGCTTATGTACCTCAGTTAATTTATGTAGTTTTTATTGTTCAATTCTGCTATCCAAAGAACAAATCAGTTCTGCTAATATTTGCAGAAGTCAAGTTTCATTGTTTTGCAACAAGCAAACATTACAAAACTGAAATAATTGCTTAGACTTGAAGTTCTAAAAATGTCAGTTTTCTATGTAGAAATTAGGATAGTTTAGAAATCAAGGTTTTAACTAATATTGACTCAAAACATCAGTGGGCTAAAAATACTACATGGTGAAGTCATCATTTGTTCAGATGTTTAGATCATATATCCTCCAAGTAATACTTGTGCTCTTGTGGGGAAATAACTATGAATCCTTAATTAAAGGAGTAAAGTCCAAAGGTTTTTAGAATAAAGTCTGAAAGCTTGTGGTTTGTGATCCTAATGCTTTCTCTGTAATTTTTAGGACACTTTGAGAATGAAATATTTTTGTAAATGAGAATGGTAATCCAGATCTTTATTAAAAGTAGAATCTGTCTTTCCAAGATTTCCAGAGTTTTATCTTTTATGGGAAGATTGGATCCACATTCACACTGTTCTATCACTTTCAAAATATATATCAGATAGTGTCTTGAAACTAAGTATCTCACAATAAATACACTTAAAATTTTATCATTGTGTCTTCCCATGCCACCACTTCACACTTCTCTGCAAGAAAAAACAGATTAAGAGGAGAAAAAATCCAATACTTGAGAAGTGGTTGTTTACACAATTTCCTTTTTCCACTATATCAATTACAAACAAGAGGCAATGATGTTTTGTACTGTCATACTCCTTATCAAACCATGCATTCAAATTAGTTGCAAGAACATTGACTTTTGAGCTGTTATTATGTTATATTTACTACCTTAGCAGAAATGGCAGATTTTCTCTTTCTTTCTTTCTTTCTTTCTTTCTTTCTTTTCTTTCTTTCTTTCTTTTTCTTTCTTTCTTTCTTTCTTTCTTTCTTTCTTTCTTTCTTTCTTTCTTTCTTTCTTTCTTTCTTTCTTTCTCTCTTTCTTTCTCTCTTTCTCTCTTTCCCTCTTTCCCTCTTTCCCTCTTTCCCTTTATTTATCCAGTATTTCTCATGACAGTTTTGTATTTCTTTTGCTTCCTTGTTTTCTACTGATCTGGAATTCTAGTACAAGACAATCCTATGCACAAAAATTGTGACAGATCTATGCAAACTTCAGAACTGTAATAACATCCAGCTGCTAAAAGAATGACAATTAAGCAGCAATCTTTAGTTTTTAGGCCTATACTGTTGCTTCATGATTTTGGAGAATGCAAAAAATCCACATAAATATCATTCATGTTTGACCTGCTCTTACATAAATGAACAGAGTAACAAAGAAATCTGCAATATATCCTACTTCATTTCTACCCATGCAAAGCGCTCCTCTTTTAGTAGTCATCGATACTAAGACTTGCTCACATCTTGTCAAATCTTTGTGCTATAACACATATAGCTGAAAACAAGACACAAAATTAATAAGTACAGGGAATTTCATGAGCGGGTATAATCATATAAGTATTTTACACTGTTCTTAGAGCTGTCTGTGTGAGTATCTCTTGTCAAACTCAGACATATAATTTCAGGTTTCAAATTAAAACAGCATTTGATCTGATTTTGGAATATCTTCATATTTTTACTGTATCTGGCTGTTAAATTCCTCACAATAATACATGATATGAAAGTATATAAAATACTTTAATAATTAAGGGGAAAGCATAATATCATAATGCAACAATTTGTATTTTAATGAAATAACCACAATTCTGATAACAGCTACTGCAATTCTGGCAGAGATATCAGTCATATGAAAGAAAACCCAAACCCGATAATTAACTAGACAAATGACATCAGCAAATTAAGACCCTTTAGAGTTTTGCCAAGGAAAACTGTGACTAGTGAAATTAGATACAAGATCAATCACTGAATGAAGTGGGCTTGGCAGAAGGGAGTCAGAGAAAACCCACAAAGCTATGAATATGTGCCTGAGAACATGGACAGGTTTAGTAAATAAGAATCCATGCCTGCTTGAGATGAAGAGGCAGGATATTCCCACTGGGCTCCTGCCCCCAAAGGAAAGAGGACTTGCAGCACTAGAAATCTTTGGCATAGTGTTTAGGGTTAGTTGTTGATGGATAAGAGAAGAAGATGAATGAGGAATCAGCTTTCTGTACAAGGTCAGAATTAATTCTGTGTGAGAAAGGAAGAGGACTGAGAAGGCTGGTGCAAAGAGTAAGTAAGGAATCAGGGAACCTGGATGCTGGATGAGAAGGAAAGCACTCCAGCATCCTTGGGCCTACCTGGGAGAGGGCATCATTCCCAAGCCTAACCATTGCATTTTTCATTCGTTAAAGGAAGCAGCCAATTTCCCTTTTAATTTACTGAAAGCAGGCTTTAATGTATAATCAGCCTTTAACTTTTGCTACTTACTCTCAATATGGAATTCTCTATTCTCAAGTCTAGGCTTCTGGGAAAATGGTTTGATTTCCTAGGGAATTTTTCTGAAGTTAGATAATAAACTTTCCTGGCAATTGAGCTTATGGTAATGACATATGAAGGCTGATGTATTAGGTCTCTCTAACTGCAGAAGACATCCAATTATGTAGGGAAGACATGAGAAAGGTACCACTAGTACCTGGGCATCCCCCTTTGAACCTTGTGAAGTCTTCTGTTTCTAAAAGTAGCTACAGTCCAGTGTGGAAGGAGAAGGAAGGGAAACATTTTCCTCCCATGAGCATGAGTTTCTTGAAGATTTCTTTCAATACACTCTCTTCTCTCAAACTCTTCCCACATAAGCCAAATCCAAGAAAGGCCTTCCAGGATAAACTAGGTACCACAGAAAATATTTGCCAGTATACTTAGTGACTGAGGTAAATTAAAAATGGTGGCCAATGTGAAGAGCTGCAAAAATATGTGTTATTGATTGATACTCACTGAGTGTCCAGGTAATAAAATGGCAGATACAATTGAGTAGAGATTACTATAAAGTGATATGTATGGGAACAAAAATTTCAGCTTAACATATACAGTGGTATACCTAGAGTACATAATTACCATTGTGGCCTGAAATCATGCCATATAAATAGATACTTCTATGAAAATATCACCTCATGGTTAAACAGCTGTTAAAGCAGACAGAAAGTTAGGAAGTATTAGGAAAGAATACAGAAAAAAATCCCAAAAATAAATAGTACCATGCTATCATAAAATAAATTCAAGGTGTCCTCACAACTTGAATATTATGTGTAGTTTTCTTCATCCATCTCAGAAATTATAAACTAAATCAAGGGAATGGCAATAAAGAGGGTGCAGAGTATCAAAAAGGTTCAGTATGAGAAGATGGAAAACTCATTCTGGATAACAGCTGATCTAGAAGAAAAGGAAAAAGGTTTACAATATTCTGTGTAGAACGGAGATAGGAAATAGGGTATGATTTTTCACTGTCTTTTTCAATAGAAGCAACTTCAAATGAAACAAGCAGGTAACAGATTAAAAATAAACAAAAGAAGTACCTTTGCATGCATACATAATTAACCAGTGAATCTCTCTAAATGTTGTGTATTCTAAAAGTCCACATAAATCAAAAGTGGTTTGGACAAACTCATGGAAGCAAAATCTGTTCCAGGCTTTTAATGTAAATGCACGTCCTCTCCTGTGAGACATGGAAGATGTGAAAGATCATGAAGCCATCAAGCCACGCTAGGCTGAGAAGTGAGGTGAGCAAAAGGTTCCAAATTACTTGGTAGCTACTGTGACCACAAGGATATTATGTGGACAGGGAATATTAACACCATTCAAAAGAGTATATAGAATTGCATTTTAGGAGCACTCAAACCCGTAGGTTTGACTGGACTCAGAAAACTCAAGCATAACAACGCTCATTGCTAAGTCCCAGACTTCCCCTGACCACTCCCAGGGACAGAGAGGTGTAGTTCTGGGAGAGGCCAGAAACCACCCTGTGATCTTTTCTGGTAAAATGGGGAGCTTTTGCAAATTTAGACAAAAGCTCAGTGTTGGAGGGTGGAGTCAGATTGGCCTTCCTCACTTTGTGCCTGCTTTTAATAATGAGCCTTTGATTAGAGGAGGTCCTCTATCATTATCTTCTTTAGTAATGCAAATTATAAAGCAAAGATTAGGGGAAAATATACATTTCTCAGGGGAAGTTATGTGGCTTTTCCCTAGATATTTTCTTAGTGGGGCACTGCTCTTTCAACAAAAGAGGTGTTTCTGCTCCTTGAGGGAAATGCAGTTCCCACTAGAGTCAGTGACTGCAAAGGGAAGTGCGATCTTCTTTAGGGAATCATAACAAATACCATCCCCAAGCCCTGAGGCCCACAGAGAGAAGTAGGGCTTCAGACCCTGTGTGTGCAGAGACTGAGGACACTAGCAGCAATGCAGAGGCAGCCTGTGTGTGTTCTATAGTAAAATAATGGTTCATTTCTTTGCCTGCTATAGCATTGATACACTTTCCATTTGTACTGCCTTTCCCATAATCTGCATGCCCTTCCTACCTGCTAAGAAGATATTCATAAAAAAGCCCCAGATACAGGGGCAATACCATCTATGCTGAAAAAGTCAACAAATAAATGTACATTGTCCTTAATGGAAGCTAGAAGTGATTGAATATTATTGTCTGTACAGGTTATTGTTTCTTTGTATTCCCACTTCAATGTGCCCAGAAGCCTAGCAATATATTTTCTTCAAAGTTTAGAAGTTTAACTGAAATGCTTAGGACTGTCAAAATATATGGAACACAATTAATATCTATATGAAGTAACGGAACATATGAACACTTCACAATAATTGAATGCAACAACCTAAGGTGACGATACCTACAGATATAAATGTGCACAGTTAGACTTTTTGGAACAGTTTGTTTCTTTACATTTGCAGTGCTGCAAATTATGCTGTTGATCCTCACGTTACAGCAAAGTCACAACCAAATTCAAACAGACCACGAGTGGCTTAAATCAGTCACCACTAGTTGTTTCCTACACTACTGTCAAAGAACAAATGTTGCCAACATAAACAAATTAAGAACATGTAGTGTTTTAGAAAGCTAGATGTCAACATAACTGTAGTATTATTGACATTAAAATGGAAAGTCCTAAAAGCTTGGCAATAGCAGATATTGTAATACAAATTAATTGTACTAATCCCAGGCTGGATATCACCATACCATGTCCTACCTTCCGAGTATAGCATATCTTCCCGACCAGTGGATCCCTTGGCCTACAGACTGTCACCTACTGGAGGGACCCAGCACAACTGTGGGGTGCAGTGGAAGTCAACCTCTGCATTCATAGTGAGATAGAACTTAGCTATACCTCCTGGCATTGCTTTTACAGCTCTCAACTAATTATATTTTTCATTTCTTCTGCAAAATTTATTACCTAACAGGTGCTGCTCTGTTCTGAAATGTTGTTGTAAGTAGCTTTACACTCATTTGTCAAATAAATTAACCTGGCATATTCTTTAATACCTACATTTTTTCTAACTAATTGTTAATCATTCATCCTCAGGCAAATTTAATCCTTAATGCTCTGCTGGATTTTAATCAAATAATAAAACTAGTGATACAGAAACTACAATAGGATTTTAAATCACTACAGATTATCTGGATAACATTACAAATGCCATCTTGTCACATGTCCAAAGACTGCACTTACAAAATGTCTTTTTACTGACAGAGGTGGGTTGAGCCTGGCTGGACACCATGTGCCCACAGAAGTCTTTTTATCAGTCCCCTCCTCACCTGGATATTGGAGAGAAAATACAACTAAAGGCTCTTGGGCAAAGATGAGAACAAGGGAGATCACTCAGAATTTACTGTCATGGGCAAAACAGGCTCAACCCAGGGAAATTAATTTAATTTATTGTCAATCAAATCATGGTAGTATAATNTTTTTCTAACTAATTGTTAATCATTCATCCTCAGGCAAATTTAATCCTTAATGCTCTGCTGGATTTTAATCAAATAATAAAACTAGTGATACAGAAACTACAATAGGATTTTAAATCACTACAGATTATCTGGATAACATTACAAATGCCATCTTGTCACATGTCCAAAGACTGCACTTACAAAATGTCTTTTTACTGACAGAGGTGGGTTGAGCCTGGCTGGACACCATGTGCCCACAGAAGTCTTTTTATCAGTCCCCTCCTCACCTGGATATTGGAGAGAAAATACAACTAAAGGCTCTTGGGCAAAGATGAGAACAAGGGAGATCACTCAGAATTTACTGTCATGGGCAAAACAGGCTCAACCCAGGGAAATTAATTTAATTTATTGTCAATCAAATCATGGTAGTATAATGAGAAATAAGAACAAATCTAAAATTCACCTTTCCTCCACCCCTCCATCTTCCCAGGCTCATCTTCATTTATGAATTCTCCACCTGCTCAGCTCCATCAGAACAAGGGGATGGGGAATGGCAGTTGTGGTCACTTTCTCACATGCGTCTGCCAGTCCTTCCTCCTCAGGGAAGGACTCCTCACGCTCTTCCCCTGCTCCAGCATGGGGTCCCTCCCACAGGGGACAGTTCTTCATGAACTTCTCCAATGTGGATCCTCCCAATGGGCTATAGTTCTTCACAAACTGCTTCAGTGCACAAACCTTCCTCAGGGTTCAGCCGTCAAGGGACATACTGTCCCAGAGTGAGTCCCCTTATGGGGACAGCAAAACTCCAGTGTGTGTTCCTTGCTCCATGAGGCTACAGGTCCTGCCAGGAGCCTGCTCCAGCACAGGCTTCCCACAGTGTCACAGCCTCCTTCAGGCATCCCGCTGCTCCAGAGTGAGGTCCTCCATTGGATATCTGCTCCACAGTGGATATTTGCTCCACCAATGGAGATCCACTTGCTCCAATGGCGTAGACCTCCATTCAGGGGCAGTTGCCTCACCATGATCTGCACCATGGTCTGCAGGGGAATCTCTGCTCCAGCACCTGGGAAATGTGAAATCACATGCAAACTGAAACTGAAACTGAAGAGTGAAATTAATTAGTTAGGGGACAAGTGCAACTACTGCAGGATATTTACTAGATAGTATTTGCAAACACCTGCAAATCACTTCATAAGAAACAAAATTATATATATAACATAGTGTGTTATGCCTTAATAACTTCAATGTTTTTGAGTGTTTTTGCTTTTCATTACAACCCTTGCCTGGCTCACTTTTCTCATGCAACCACTTTACAAACTGAAGAAACATATCTTCACAACATTCTCTACAACAATGTATTTGCTGACAAATGGAACAGCCAGTAATTGCAAGATTCCTCATGTCCACAGGCAGGGCCTCTGGCAGAAGGTCAAGTTCTTTTCAGAGTCAACTACAAAGCTCCTTTATCTACCTAGAACGGGTCTTTTTAGTACTTGTAAAATGTTTTCCATTTACACTGAGAACAAATTTGCAGGTTTCCACCTGTACCTCAGGGACAAGTATATAGTGCCACTACCAAGTGAAGTTATTGCTGGCATTCCACCCCTCCAGCCTTTTTGCATCACTTCTACATGCTGGTATATAGCTCTGAGTGCACCATACAGAGTGCAGATAATTACTTCAGTTAGCAAAAATCCACTGGAAAATAGTTAATTTTATTTAAATTGAGCTGCTGATCTGCTTTACTCTGTTGTCTCCACAAAAAGCTATTGATACAGCAGTGGGTGACTTCGGATGGCACCGCTGCTACATTTAAAATTTATTCTCCTTTTTCACACTAAAATTCAGTGTATATGTGTGTGCCAGGTAGATGATCCAAAATTTTTCCTTTCCTAAAGAACATGTGCCTGGTATGTTTGAGATAGTTTTCTACTCTCCTCTCAGTTCATGGGCTAAAATTACTGTGTAAGTCCTAAGTCAAAGTTGCACTGCCTTCCACAAAAAGGTTTGTTTTTAATTGGTACACTAGTAATCACATACATGAATCAATTATTTCACAGTTTTGCTGTGCAGTCCACATACTTCTAAGTGCTTAATTCACAGAATCACAAAATATGCTGATATGGAAGGGAGCCACAGGAATAATGTAGGATTTATTAAGCATATTTTTAATATACTGGCCAAATTCCCAGTCCATTATTGCTTGATGAAATAATAACAAAGTTAGAATGTGTTAGATTATTTTTGGTATTAATTTATTTTTGCTATTAATTTAACTTTTAGACAGAAATATACAGCTTATCATAACCTTAACATCATTATAGAGCAAAGCAAATGGAATATTGTAAGTTGAGCTGATTTTAAAGTCCTCTAGTCTAGGTTAATAGTCTCTCTTCTACTAGACAAACAAAACAGAAAGACAAGATTATTTCTTTTATTTAGGACCCATCCTCTGACAGGAGCTAATGATGAACAATCCTTCTTGGAAAAAAGCTATGTCCTGAGGAGTGTTATGCACTGATCTTAGTCCAGCAGCTCAGTAGCTAACGACTTGGATGAATGAGAGCCAGAGCACTCAGCCTCTTGCAGGAGGGAGGTCATAGTGAAGCAGCCTCTGCAGGAGACAGGATCACTGCTCTTTAGAAATGAGCAGGCTGCTACAACACATTGTTCAGTTACCAGTGGGGGGAAAAAAAAAAAAAAAAGCTAAATATAAAGGCAGATTTAGCCTTTACTTCATGCAGAGTATTTTAATAAATCTTCAATTAAACCTATGGCGTCCAGGAATCTGGATCGCCATTTGAGAGAAAGTATTTTGAGATGGAAAACATATTTTTAGAGACTACAGGAAAGGCTCATCATGATACAAATTCATATGAATCCCATCTCTAGGTGAAAGGGAGAAGATTCAGGAGTTAAAACTCTAAGACATGCTGTACCTTAACCCCAAATGAAATAATAGACCTACTAAGGAGCTTGGGGTGAGAAGGGAAAGGGGACTGAAAGCTACTACAAGGCTGGCAAGACCTGCAGAGTATTCAGTCTTAAGACAACTACTAACAAATTTGGGACATAAATAAACAATACATATCATTCCAAAGCCATTGATGTCTTCATACTGTCTCTCATCAGAAATAAGTAAGAAAGAAGAAATGTGAGATTTACAGCTGTAGCATGGAGTTCACAGACAAGATAAAGGATATACACTTCACATAGAGTGTTTTTCTAAAACGTGACATAGCTTCTTAAAAATACATTACAGTAGAGTTCATTTAAAAAATGTGGCCAAGCAAAAAAAAATCAGAAACTGAAGCCATGGCTGAGATAGAACTTGTATTTTATTTCTTTTAAACATAAATATTATATTCTAGGATGAACTGTCTCATGACTGCTTGATTCACAAACCCCTTTAGAAATACTTGCTGGAACACAAAAAGTGCTTCCCAGCTATTAAAGAAAGTGGGTCACTGGTCTCTTCATTCAGATACATTCAAATAATGTGTCTTTTTAAACTTTAAACGTCTTATTGTATACAGCCATCTGTATGAACACGCATGCATATGAAAATAGTGGCCGAGACACCAAATGTTTGATGTACTGCACATGCATTATTCATTAAATCTCCCTGAAAATTTATAGGCAGAGCTTTCAGGTTATCTAAATAGAAACTTGCACATAGCTTCAGAGCTTGGAGGGTTCACACCCTTTTTAAATGCAGGCAACCTTTCTTCTCCATGAATTCCCATTAGGCCTCTATAGTGCACTTGCCAAAAGGCTGAAGTTCAGCAGGTGTGGTCTCTCTGTAAATATTTCCCAGTGGAAGTTTAATGTGAACCTCTCACATGTATAAAAATATAATATGCAGAGAATTATTTGCTGGATAAGGACCTCAGATTTAAAACTCAGAGGGGAAGGGACTATGTCTTTATATACACACTAGCTATGTGTATTTGAAAGCTGCGAAATCATTTAAAGGCACAGCTCTAGAAAAGCCATAGGCTTGTTCTGGAAATCAAAGGAGATTCAGGGTACTCAACACTCAGCATAATGTTTCGCAAAATGAAAGTAAAAAAGCACAACTACATGTTTCCAGGTAGGTGGCATGAAGATTATTCACTTGGTCTTTACAAAA
Organism: Illadopsis cleaveri; assembly: GCA_013399915.1. Taxonomy (NCBI): domain Eukaryota; kingdom Metazoa; phylum Chordata; class Aves; order Passeriformes; family Timaliidae; genus Illadopsis; species Illadopsis cleaveri. Next base: position 218,586 of record VXBB01004876.1, on the reverse strand, counting down.
TAGTTTGTAGATTAAATGTTGTGCAAATGCTTCGTGTAATTGAACATAGTCTCAGTGCACCTTGGCAGAGTCTTGCTTGTTAGGACACAGTGATTACAGTGGTGCTCTTCTGAGATGGAGATTACATTTCTCACAGATTCTGTTCTTGACCCAACCATAGTGTGTGACCTTATTACTAAAACTGAACATACCAACATCTGGCCTAAGAGCAACTGTGTTATACCATTTGAATTATCTTTTAAAGAGAAGTTAAAATGGATATCTTGTACTGTAAGGAAGTTACCCTCCCCCTTTCAGCTGAACAATCTGTTCAAGGGTTTGAGTCTGGACTCACTGCACATCCCACGTAGCTAATTCTTAGAACAAACAATTCCTTCGGGGTCTAAAACACCCACTGTTCTGACTCAGTTGGAATAAATAATTTCTAGCAGGAAGGACATCAAATTAACTGAGTTTTGAGGCACACATGATCAGAGAAGTAAAAGCAAGTATGTAATATAATTTCATTACAAGGAAAGTGAGTATAGTCAGTTAAAGAATTAACTGTTATTAAAAGAATAACAGAAAGATGCTGCCCACCCAGTTACCTACTTTATGGAAGCACTGTGTCAACCATTAGCTCCTGCCTTCTGCAAATCTCCTTTCCAGTCCACCTATCCTTCACAAGTTAATGCTGTATTTACATCACACAGTGGAAAATATTGGGGACTCTTGCACTGGAGGCAAGTAATTTTTTTTTTTTAATTCTAGTAACAAAAGGGGAAAAAAGCCCACCACCTTTAGGCGGCTGTTTAATGAGACAAGATTTGTCATCTTATGATGGAGAAGCACTATTTCATGTGATAAAGAATACTGATATTTCTCTTTAACATATACTAATAGTACCACGTATATCCCTTTTATTTTTCCTCATGTCCAAATCCACCACCTGCAGTCTGCATTACCAAGGATAAATGGACACTAAACCTTATGGCAATGGCACGTCTGTCACACTGGTTTCTGGGAACATAGCCCACATTCATTGTGCCACAATGAGTGGACTTGCTTTGGGACAGGCCTGCATTGCTAGAAGACTGTTGCCCTTTCTCATCCTCCATGCAGATGCATTTGAAGGTATTTGTCAAAACCCTTAATGTTTGGTTTTCTGTTTGCTTTTTTCAGTTTCTGCTAGAGCATCAACTAGCTGTGATCTATTCCCACTGATAAATTTATGGTAGAACAAGCATGTAGTGAGGCTGCAGCATACAGGGCTTGAATATGACAACCACTTCATGGACAGCCACAATAAATTTGTAACTGCCTCTCTGCAGATCAGTGCTCCTAACACATGGAATTAGCAGAGTACAGTAGGACCACTGTTATGCTTTTAAATGACAAGTTGGTTCATACATCTGAGCAGCTGAGTAGCGCAGCAGTAAATTGCCTTAGTGTTCCACAGTACAGCTATGTGCACATTGTATCCATCTCCTGCAGGCCTGGTTAGTTGGCCAACCAAGCACTAAAACGGTTGGGGTAACAGAGGCTCTTTGGTTTGGCCACTGATTACGGGCATCAGAAGTAAAGCTCTGGCTTTCAGAGAACGGGGAGCTCAAACTGTGTAGGGAGCAAGGGTAATACTCATACCATTAGTTCAGTTGCCACAAATAATGTCACTGCAGCAGTTTTTCACTGTCAGAGCAAGTTCATAGAAGAACTTTTCCATACAGAAAAGATAGATGATACCAGGATTTTGAGAAAGTCTTGTCTTTTCTGACTCGTGAACTTGTCTTCTTTGCCAAATAGAGCTTGGCAAAAGAAAGTCTGACTGTATGCTTACAGCTGCAGGGAGGGAGGCAGTGAGATGCAGTTTCAAAAGTCCTTTCAATAGCAAATGAGTGAGTAATGAAATGGCAGATTATACTCAATCCGAACATTAAACATACACAATGGATTACTTTAATTTACTTAGCACCACTTAGGAAAGAGGCCTCTGAGTCATTGTAGCTGTTGTACTTCCCTCAGCAGTGCCTTCCTTTTGAGGCATGTCACAGCACAGACTGCATGGGCTGTGTAGAGATGGAATTGGCTGAAAATCAATAAACTCTCTTTTTAATGGAGATTTAGATGTTCTGGGTAAAGCCATAAGGGAAACCTATGGTGTGAGCATTCATTAGAATAGTTATGAGGACTGTACAAACAGGAATGGTAGGATAGAGTAACAAGTGGTGGTATGTTTATTTACATATTTATTTATTTTATGTAAACATTTAAACACATGTTGGGTAATGTTTTTCTTCAAGAAGTCTCTTCTTACAAGTATGAATCAATAAAACAGCTCACAAACTTAAGTAAGAAGACACTGATTATTTGCCAGATGATATCTAATGCTGTGCAGTAATGTTTTTATCAGTCTACTTCTAAAATTTCTCATTTAATTATATTTCTCCCTACAGCTTGTTTATTGCCCAAATTTGTTTAATTTTTGGATAATGTTTCCTCAAATAAATAAACCATGGCCTTCAACTGTCCCTTGCAGTCAATTATATTAACTAGGACAGCTATTCTTTGGACATTTTATAAGACACTGAAACTCTCATCTGAACTAGGCCACCAACTAATTGCTATGCACAGGCAACAACGCCACATTATTTCTGAAACCCTGTCATTCTTGCCCTGTAACTGCAAATCCACAGTAATGGTGAATTATCTTGTACGTGACCACTTGAAACTAGAAAATCTGCTGTTTAAACAGAGTCTCTGTTATTTCTTTTGCACAACAAAAAATAACATTGTACATGTTTGCAAATTAAGGTCAGAAGAAATAATCTTAACTTTGTAAAAGGACATCATGCTATTGGAAAATACTGTCAAACTTTAAAATGACCTGTTTAGTTCATCTTCAAAAAATTGTGTTAGAAATATGGCATCCTTTTGGGGTTTTGGTATCAGAAGTTATTGTTATCTCTGCAGAAATCTTCATTAGATGCTTTTTAGCTTCATATTAAGAATTTATGATATGCAGAATCACTGTACTAAAGCTATACTCTCCAGACCTTTGAGGGCCTCTATAAAGCTGTATAGAAAGACTCTCTGGATGACAAAGTGAACAGATCTATTAGTGAATAAGTTCATGGGACATGGATTGCTACTACCTGAGTAACCATGAGATAAGAATCATCTTAAAAGTGATTGGAGAGAAACACTCTTCTTTATGCTCTAGTGAAGTGTGAATGATGAGCCCTTACTTAAGTGTTCTCTTTTAGGTGTTAAGCTTGGTAAAATGACAAACAGTGGGATCGACTGCACCCTCAGCAGGTTTGCCAATGGCACAATGGTGCATGATATGGTTGACATGCTGGTGGGATGTCCTCTACAGGGACAATCTTGAGAGATAGGCCTATGTGAACCTCCTGAAATTCAACAAGGCCAAGTGCAAGATCCTGCACTTGGGCCAGGACAGTCCCAAGCACAGATACAGGATGGGTGGAGAATGGATTGAGAGCAGTCCTGAGAAAAAAGACTTGGGGGTTTGGTTGACAAGAAGCTCAACATGAGCTGTAAAAGTCCACTTGCAGATGAGACAGGCAATCACATCCTGGGCTTTGCACTATGAAGACAGGCTGAGAGAGCTGGAATTGTTCAGCCTGGAGAAGAGGAGGCTCTGGGAAGACCTTATAGCAGCCTTCCAGTACCTAAGGGGGCCTACAAGGAAGATGGAGAGGGACTTTTTACAAGGTCACATATTGATGAGACATGAGGGAATGGCTTTAGACTGAACTCTTTCAGGTTTAGATCAGATATTAGGAAGATATTCACTATGAAGGTGGTGAGGCACTGGAACAGGTTGCCCAGAGAAGCTGTGGATATCCTACCCTTGGAAATATTCAAGGCCAAGCTAGATGGGGCTTTGAGCAACCTGTTCTAGGGGGAGGTGTCCCTGCCCACTGCAGAGGGTTGAAACCAGATGATCTTCAAGGTCCCTTCCAGCCCAGGCCATTCCATGATATTTTTTTTGCCCTTGTATTTTGTACTCATGCTGAAGCTGTCTAGGCCTTTTACAAGTAATTGCAAACCAAGCGTCATTGCCACTGATGCCCATGATTCCTTTACCTAGTCCTTACAGCCTACAGTTAAAGCAGAGCGGCAATTCTCTACCTCAAAAATACTGCCTCATCCTTTTCCCTGATGATTCAACTGATTTTAACTTTTAATTGGTCTTGTCTAAATGATTTGTACATAAAAAACCAAAGCACAGCTGGAATCTCACACACTAAACCTCACATGTTTTGGCAAGTGAACTGCACGTAAAGGACCCCACACATTTCCCTTTGCATAAGGAAGGGTTTCTGATGAACTAGCACTTGTGTTTGAGCTTCTGCCAACATTTTTGTCAGAACGTTTGTTTTTAACATTGCTAATGATTTGGAAGACAAAACAGGGTTTGTAGAACAATCTCCAAAATATTTATGGTAATTAACATGTGGAAAAGAAAAAGCCCTTCATGGGCTCCTGTGTATAGGAGATGAAGTAGTTAAAGGAGGAAAATTTCCGAGCACGCTTTGTCTGTTGCTAAACTGTTAAAATTCCTGTGCCAGACATAACCATGGAAGCAAACAATGGAAATGCACTTGCTAATACTGTTCCAAAATTATCCTAAAGGTGCTGAAGTTGTTTGAAATTTTGTCTGTAACTGGCAGAGCTGAAAGAGTTCATCCTCTTTTATAAACAATGGAAGAAGTCTTGCAGATTTTCCACTCTTATTGCTGGAACACAGATCTGATACAGCAATTTAAGTAAAAGTGCTGTTTGGGGCCTTTTTCTAAATCCTATTATTTCTAGCAAGACAGTGAACTCCCAGCATTAAGATACAAATCATACCACAAAGTCATAGTAATTTAATTCTGGCATTCAAAAATCTTCAGTTCTGAATTCAGTGTTAGTGCAACTAAAATGAAGCCAAGAAAATTTTTTTCTGAGACAGTTAACCAAACAGTCCAAAAATTAATTTTCCTAATCTGAAACATTCTTCCACAAAATACCTCTAAAAGATTTGAGATGGAAATAAATTGCACATCTAAATTTCTAAAATATGTGCAATGTTAAGTATTTGCATTAGTGATGAAAAGATAACACTATCCTTCAGATAAGCAGGCTTCAGAATCTAGAAATATTTTATGTTCCTCCTCCCCAGCCAATTCAGGAAATTAATTTTAACAGGATATTTCAAGGAAGATTTGCTTGATTTTGAATAGAAAAGAAGGAATGTGAGTTTTCATGCCTTTATGTAGATAATTTGAGTCACTCCAGAGTGTCTGTATATTCCAAACATGGGCATTTTAAACCACCTATGAAATCTATTACAACTCATATTAGTTTTATTCTTGTGAGATTAAAAAACAGCAAGTGAATAGTTGGGCCCCTACAGTATGGTGGTGGGTTGTTTTTTTGTGTTTTTTTTCTGCAGAAATAGAAAAATTCTTAGAAAACTGCACCATTTGGACAAACACTGGAAAAAGGTTGGATTTTTTTTGAGCATTATTTACTCTTCTTGAAACATAAATACAGCCAGAGTATCTTCTGAGAACATGCTGCACTGTGGCATATGTTATTTACCTTGTGCTAGATTTACTATAATAACAAGGACATAGTCTACCAGTCAAAACGTTAACATTGGGATGTGGGAAAATTAAAGTCTCATTCTACTCCAGGCCTACCGTGAAGCAAAAGTGAGTGGCTATGTAGACATGCAACTACTTCTATATGTCTCTTCCTAAGCTGACAAAAAAGTCATGGAAGTTCCTAATGGTACCATGTGTATGTGGACATGCTCTCACAGTGCTTCAACATCTCCAACAACAGGTACTGGGCCAGGTGCATTGTCCTGTGACATCTGGACAATGGAATGTTGACTAACAGAAATTGTAACAGGCATTCTTAATGTTCTATTGATTTTTATATATATTATGTATGTGTTATGCTGAAATAATTTAATATTTCTATGAATCCAGCAATGAATTCCAAAATTATGGTGTCTTAGGATACTTACCACAAGTTGTTGAAGTTCAACAGTGTAATTAAATTTAATGCATGTAGGATAAAACCCTTAGCAGGAAGGGATAAAGTATGAGAGGTATGAAGCAAGTTGTGAGTAAAAATCCCATTGGTCAAACAGATATAAGCCGTAATAGAAGGAGAGTCAGAAACTGAAGAGCAAGATCAAAGAAAGCTGGTGAATTCATGAGGAGAAACAGCTTTTTGTGGCTCTAATGAAATTCCTGTAAAAATGCCTGCATTTACAGAGAATTTGTCACTCTCAGCAGTGTACTACTTGCAGAATCACCTAACAGTCCACGTTGGAAATGATATCTGAAATTCATCTGGCTCAACCTTTTGTTGTCAACAAACTGAACTTCAAAGCTGGATTGTTCATGGCCTTGTCAAGTTTTGAAGTGCTCCAGGTATGAAACTGTTCAACCTCTCTTGGCAGAGAGTTCGAGTGCTCATCACCCTTCTGCTTGAAAATGTTGTGTTTAAGCCCAGCTGGAGATTCTCTGGATGCACCTGGCTAATGCCACGTCTTAGCACTGCGCTTCTCATCTGTGAAAAGAGTCTGGCTCTGCCTTCTCCAAACCTGTCGCCTGGCCAGGGTGCGGTGTGGGCCAGGGCCAGGGCGGTCCCTGTTTGGGCCAGCAAGGCAGGCAAGGTGTCACCAGCCATGGCTCTTCCCACAATCCCGCTGAAGGGGAAGGGCAGGCTGAGACGGCCGAGGGCAGCCCTGTCCATGTGTGCAGCGCTCTTGAGGCCACTCTGAGGCTGAGCTGAGGACATGAAGCAGGGTCAGCCCAGCAGGGTAACCAGGGTCAGAGACAGCCTCGTGACCGCTGAGTGACTCAGTAGTGACGAGGCTGTGGAGGCCAGGCTGGCCAGTCAGCCCACAGGTGGTCAGGGTCCAGGACAGCGGGGCCCATGGCCAGGCCTAGGCAGGGCTGTGGTGCTGCTGGGCAGTGACCGATGACCCTGAGAGCTGACATGGCAGAGTGGGCAGGAGCCCTGGCAGCAGGCAGGCTGGCTGGCTCAGAGTGCTGGCACTTGGGCATTTCAAACCTTCTAGTAGATTCTGCTCTTAACTTCAAGAGTACATTGTCTACTTTGAAGTAAATTTTTTTCAAAATCCACCTTTGTGGTATAAAAATCACTTCTAGGTAATAAAAAAAAATTATTAAACAATAACCTGATACTGCTTATACAGTTCAATTTTTGCTTCTCCTTCAGCCTAACTAAAAACGTATCTCCCAATGATGAAAAATTTAACTTCATTTTTAAATTACCTTGCATTGCTACCACTACTGTAAAATGTTTATGTTATAGAGACGTTAAAAATGCTTCAATTCTGTTTGTAGATCATGAAACAATTAATCTCTTTTAAAACTAACCTTGTATTCCTGCCAAATTTGACTTGGTATTGCCAATCCAACAAAAAAAATTATAACTCAATAAAAATTTGTAACTCAGTAAAAAAATATATAGAAACAAATGTTTCTATAAAAACATGAGCAGCAAAAGGAGGGTTTAAGGAACATCTCCATCCTTTACTTAGCCACTGTCCCCGGAGGTATTTAAAAGTGGTGTAGGCATATCACTTAGGGCCATGGTTTAGTGTTGGACTTGGCAGTGCTGGGTTAACAGTTGGACTCAATGATCTTAAAAATCTCTTCCAATAAACTCACCCAGCCTCCATCCCACACAAAAGGACCCAGGGTTATACCAGATCACAAGCCCCACAGAAGTTAACAGTGTTGCACTATTACAAAAAAGCAAACATTGTGCTGACAAGTGTGGAGGGCATTGGTATGGTTCAAACATAAAAAGTAAAGCTTTCCATTGATTCAGGGCTGATGAGGTCTTGCCTGGAGTACCGTGACCCCACAGTGAGCACCCAACTGTTACTATCAGTTGGTAATAGTGCGAATACAGATCTTAATGGGGTAGTGTCAGACACGACACACAAGTACCACCCTAAAAGTAGTTAACTGGATGTCTTCATAAGGACATAGGAGTTCACCTTCTCTTCTCCCAAACTGCTATCCTGAAAGCTAACCCCTCCCCAGTGTCACAGAAAGATATGCAGCTCACAAAATCAACTGTTATTCAAAAAATAGTTTGAGGGAGTCCAAATCCTCTTATCGCTCATAGCCTAACACAAGGATATTTCCCAAGTTCCATTCTTAAATATTTAACGCAGTGAGTCATCTTAATTAAATACAACAAAGAAATTTCTTTTCCTGTACTTGTCTGTCCTTACTACTGGCTTGCCAAAGCAGGTTGTCAAGTTTCTGGCTGCGATAGTGTTAATTTTCTTCCTACTGTCTGGTACAGTACTGCATTTTGGATTTAGTAGGAGAATCATGTCGATAACACTCTGATGTTTCAGTTGTTGCTCAATAGTGTTCACTCTCAGTCAAGGACTTTTCATTCTCTCATACTCTGTCAACAAGGAGACACAAAAGAAGCTGGGAGGGAGCACAGCCAGGACAGCTGACACAAAAGGATATTCCATAGCATACAATATCATGCTCATTAAATTAAATCAGGGGATTTGGCCACGAGGGACCAACTGCTGCTCAGGGATGGGCTGGAGCTCGGTCAGAAGGTGAGGAGAAATTGTCTTGTGCCTTACTAAGTTGTATTTTACTTTATTTTGTTTATCAAACATAACCCATATGTTTTACCTTTTTTTGCCATCTCCTCCCCCTCTCAGAAAGTGAATGAGCAGCTGCATAGTATTTAAGCTTCTGGCTGGGGTAAAATCACACCACCGATCTTCCTTCTAGTCTATTTTTTTTTCCCTAGGACTGTTTCAAGTGGAGCTTTTCATATATCCTTAGTACATTTGAGGAGATTTGAGAGACAAGAAATACAGAAGGAGGGAAGAAACCATAAGTACTTATGAAAAATCATGAGTAAGAGTTTTAAAAGTGTTCCATATAGAAACCATTTGAGAAAAGAATTAAGTGCTTGTCAGAAGGGCAAAACCACTGTATTTTCTGTCAGAAACATACCAATAGTGTACAATGCCCACTAATAATCTGAATGTGGGCTAACATTTACAAAAAATCTGTATTGTGCACACAGCCATTACAAATAATTTGGTCACTTACAAAAGCTTTATTTATAGTCCTATAAATAGGATTATATTATGCAATTATTATGCAGTGCAGTCTTCTTTTGGAGTAATGACTTTTGACTGCAGATGTAACTGCTGAGCATTATTCCTTTGGATCTCAGAATTATTTTTATTGTTTCAATATTTTGAGGTCCTAGAAAAGCCACTTTAAAATTTCTCTTGATCAAAGATTCTCTGTAAAGCCAATACAAATGCATAACTGAATCTGAAGGAAGGTATAAAGTCGAGAAGAAAAGTAATCACTAACAGCAGACTTGGACAAATGAACACTTACTAATCTCATTAAATGGTAAAATGTTCCAGGTCTCAAGTGGAAGATTTCTACAGGTGACAGGTGACACATGACACCATTTTTTCTTGTTTCTTTGGTCTTCCTTTTGAGCTGAAAAGATCTGTTGCCATTCTTAAAACTCATTTATCTCAAAAGATAGTTATGATTTAGTTTTTATTAGTGTTTAAACATAAACAGAAATAAATTCTACTTTTAGGAAGATAGGGAGGAGTAAATTCGCACTTAAAACACAGCAGTAAATGGCTCCTGAATTCTGATTACATTAAAAAATACATATATATCCCAATGAACTTGACTTTAATTAGCTGTTTCATTACATACCTTTTATAACTTGGGCAAAGTGAGTCAGGACCAGTGTTTACCTCTGAGCAGGAACTCACCATGATTGCAATGACTTTTCACATAAATCAAAGAGGTTTTTTTGTAAACAGTGTTGCAACATGAAGATAAAAATTACATCAGTACACATTACTCTCAGACAAAATATTGCATTAGGTTAGCATTCTAATAGAATGGTTTCAGTGTGCTCACAAAGAAAGGAGAAAGGATGTTTCTACATTGCCTTTCAATTTCATAACTAAGAAAGCTGAAATAAAATCCCATATCCCAGAGACCTACTACAGGTAATATTCAGGACTTGGGTGGGGAGGAAGGTATTTAGCTAGCCAGACAAATCCAAGAAAAGGTAGATAATTGTTCAGAAAGACTCCAGGCTTAAAGTTTTGAAGAAACTTTTAATTTTAGTTTATTGCTTTCCATAATACCGAGATGGTGGAGCAAGGGAGAAATCTATTTACTGAATTTTTTGCTGACTTGCAAGTCACGTTTCCAGAAATAGAGACTTGGAATGCTTCCAACTTTCCTTTGTTAGTTAACTGCAAATGAACTTCCCAGAGCTACTTAATAGGAAGTTCGGTAAAGGCCGGATTCTGTGGGAGTCTTTTTTTTAATAAAAGATTAGGTAGCAGTATGGATACAAGGCCTACTGATGAAATGTGAAGAGATAAGTTTGAAAGAGCTGCAAATTCTGCATCTGTTCATTGCTGCTTGACAACAGAAACCAAACCCTTTTAAATTAATCCTCTAGTCACACATTTGAAGCTGTGTAAATTCTCCAGCAGGACTACACCATCCATATGGAAATTATTTTTGCTTACATACATGAATTTAGAGGAATAAAGCCACAGTCATACAGTACACAATGGGTTGTATACAAAGAATACTGCAAAAAAATGCCAGGGCTAGCAGTACCAACCAGCTAAACACCTGCTCTGCCCCAGTGCTCTCCATCCTGACCAGGCATAACCCCAACCACCACAGCTGAAGCCAACTCACGGCTAATTACATCAAACATGTGCTCCTGACTGTACGAAGCTATGCAGTCCGTCCCCTTCGGGAAAGATTGGATTTCACGGCCATTTAAATAGTAGAAGGAAAGTGAAACTTGAACGTGACTCAAGCGCAGAGGCCCGGCTCCGGCGTGCGGCTCAGCAGTGCCGCGGGGTCCCGGGCGGTGCGGTGCGGGCGCGGTGCCCGTCAGCCCCGTGCCAACCGCAGCGTGACGAGGCAGAGCCGCGAGCCCCCCGCAGCAAGTGATCCCCGACCGGCCTACTGCTCCGGGTGGCCTCTCCGCTGCGCCGGGCAGCCTGCAGCCCCGGGCAGGGCAGGGCTGCGGCTCTGCACCCCCGCTGCCCCTCGCACCTGG
>VXBB01004876.1:171263-207392 GCA_013399915.1 Illadopsis cleaveri | reverse complement strand
CGGGCGCGGGGCAGCCGCACTTCCTGCGGGCCCGGCGCCGCTTCCTCTTCCTTCGGGCGGCGGGGGGCGGCCAGCGCTCTGCCCGCCGCCGCCCCAGCGGGCCCAGGCCGCGGGGCCATCCCCCCCGTAGCCCCCGGGGGAGAGGAGGTGCAGCAGCGGCACGGGGAGGAGGATGCTGCTGAAAGTTACGCCGCTCTGATGCGAGTTCCTCCTTCCGTGCTTCTGTTTTCCCGGTACCCTCCTGCTTTTCCAATCCTGTTTTCCACGGATGCCCCACCTCGTTTCCTGCGGCCAGAAGTGGCTGTTGGTGCTGTCCTGCGTTTTCTCTCCCTTGGCAAGGTGGAAAATGTGTTTATCACTACTATTCCTCTTAGAGCTCTAAAATGCAACTGCAGTTTCCTCCCCGCTCTGCATCAGCGAATGCAGTCAGCTTTTCTAAGAGATGCCATAGCACAGCAGAACCGTTTTGATGCATTTCCAGTTTGCTTAAGAGTGGTAATTCAGCTTGATCAAACTTTCTAAACTTATAAAACTAATCTTGGAAACATAAAGGTGAATAGAGAAGTGTTTGCACAACTGCCTTGATAAAGATGCAAAGTTCAAATGATAAAATAGTTAAATTGGCATGACAAGCCCTGAATTTGCTGCTAAAATGGAAAATGGTTAAAGGTAGATAATAGGCTACACCTCGCACAAGAAGCCTTGATCAGACTCTTACCTCCAAATTCCGTCTTGCACATTACCTGGAATGGTGCTCTGACTTGTACATCTGCATTGGAATGTATACACAGTCATTTTGCTTATTGCTGAGTTGGATAAATGGACAAAAACTGTGTCTCTAGTTTTACTGGGCAGATTGACTCATCACTAAAAGCTCCATGTATTAGTTAGATGAATAGTGCTTTTATTAGTCTTGGTGGTTGACTATGAAGTTTACTTAGAGGCTGTCTTAAGTCTGTGTGCAGGCCTGAGAAGGTCTCCTGAGGTCAGGTTAAAGGAAAGTTGAAATTTAAAGATAGAACTCCCAAGAAGAAACCAAGGAGAGGCTGTTTTGCTTGGGTTTGCGTTTAAGCTGCTGTAGTATTCATGGAAAAAGTTGATTCAGCATAACCAGGAAGGCCAACCCAAAAGAAAACTCACCTTGTTTTAAGAAATAAAAAGGGGCCTGTTCTAAAAGGCACTGAGTGAAGGGCAGTTAGCAGTGCAATGATTTTCCCCTCACACACCTTACATCTTGCCTCTGGACAGCGTACTGTAAGGATGGGTCGTCACAGATGAGATGGTAAAGAGGAAGGGTTTTCCATGATTTTAAGTTACAGGAGACAAGAGTTACAGAATATTCTGAGTTGGAAGAGACCCACAAGAATTATCAAGTCCAGATACTCAGTGAATGGCCTGTGTGAAGATCAGACTGACAATTGTGGTGGGTTAGCACCATGCTCTTCCTGGGTTAGGCTTTATTCTTTCATACTTTCAGCTGTAGTACAGCGCCTGTGTACTGTAAAGTAGAGATGCAGGAAAAGATAGTTGTTCATTACCAGCCTCATCCACTCAGTGAACAGAATTTGATGTTAGAAATGCTCAGGTGAAAACTCTGGCCTTTGTGCCTGTGAGAAAAGTCTGATCCTGGTCTCGTAAAGGATAGGTAATCTTGTTTTCTGACTGAGGCAGGTGATGTTTTTGCAGTTGTAGTAAATCCACAGATGTATTATGCCCTGATATATGTATGACTACCCACACCCTAATATGTAGATATTGGATTTTGTATAGGTGCACTAAATTCAGATATGCTGAGGACTGCCCATATGGTTGCCGGATGGATAGCTTGTGGCCTGCCTGCACATGTGGAAGCTGCTACTCCCAGTTCATTTTCTATTGTCAAGGCTGTTAAACAAGCATCAGGTTGATGGGTATTCAATTTAAAGTAGATAAAATATCTCCTTTAATGATTCTAAAGTACAGGGATTTCTTGCAGTCCTGCAAGGTACCAGAACTTTCTGCTATCTTGGCCCTGTCAAGGAGTTGCAGTTCCTCAGGATCAGCACATTCTTTTGGATATGGTGCCAGTTTTAAGAGGCCTATTTGCATGTATGTGGCAAAAGTAGACTGTAAGTTCTAAATAGTAGTATCTAGCAGTGACTTGTAGGAAAAGAAGGTGAATGATGTTTTCATTGTCTCTTAAGACAGGTGCCCTTGCAAGCAGGTAAAACTGAATTGTGCTTCGATATATGGAAGCTTGGGGCCTGTGTCCTCAAATAACACATTCATTTTCTCAGACAAGTTGAAAGATTTACATGGAGCCATTTATGTTGAACATCTTTTAAAACAGATGTAAGAAGAAATGAGTTCTAGATTTAAAAAGAAAAAAACCCAACCAAAACAGAAAACCTGACCTCAAAACTATATCTCCATTTAGGTGCTCCGTTTAAGTGCCCCACTCATTCAACAATAAAACTGGATTTCCGCACACTTGTCCATTGCTTTTTGTACTTAACCTTCCTGGGTTTTGAGAGAAAAGGCTGTGTGAATGCCGGGTAAACACCCAAATCTCTTCTTTTCTGCTTGGCCTCAGCTTCTACTAGGATGGCAAAATTGACTCCCTAGGCAATGTCATTCTTAAATCCTTTATGTTTGACTACGTTAGTAATTTATAAACGTGTGCAGCCTTCAGTGGGGAAAAGTTCAATAAAAAATGTTTAGTGTGTTTGTGATTTATTTCCCTTCCCTCCCCACCCCCGGATAAAGCATTTTGGATCCCTGAGTGGTTCGTGCCATCTCAGCAGCAGTGATCAAAAATCATGACAAGCAGTGGATTATAACAGACTGTATTTAATTACTTGAGGATGTGTGCCCAAGTCTATGGACAATAATTGTAATTCAATTTATTATCTGAAATGTTAGGCTGTTAGTGTTTAAAAGTGTATTTAGAACCTTTCTGGTAATTGTCTGTCTTTTCCCCTCAGGCTGCCAAATACATTGTAAATAGCAATTACAAGGAAAACAAACACAGTTTCACTTCTTTTCACTGAAATAGATTTGGCTGGGAGTTGCATGCTCTTTAAGCTGATGAGCTACAGAAGTGTGGAAGTAATTTGCTCTTTCCCTACTGTAAATCTACTTTACACTTTATTCAGTGGACAAGTTTGCAATTTTAAAGCACACAAACAGTTTAACTACAGTTTCATCTTTAATTTTTTTACTTTTTAATGTTTAAGCAAATCACATTTTCCCGTAAGCTGCTTATTTTCAGAATCTTTGTGTGAAGATAGACAAACACACATTCAATACAAAACTTTCCCAATAACCTGTATTAGTTGCCAAGTGTAAACTCCTCCCTGATTGAGAAACTTTGCCATTGGAGAAATGCTTTGGTTCCAGGCTGCTTTTGCATTCTTGCAGAGCAATTCAGTGAGCAGTAACTAGGTGACTCTATTAAATCTAAGTGCTGGAGGGCTCTTTCTCCTCCTCAGATGCCTAATTTTAACTCCTCTACTGAGTGACTTCTGTAGTCATTGCTGAGTATAATGTGCTTGTAAACTGTTTGTCCCTCTGTTTTTCTCTCTTTATTCAGGTTGCACTAAAACACTGTAGAATTTCAGAACAGACTGTCTGATAGGGGTGCTGAATGTCTGAGAGCTCTCAGTGTCCGTCCCACCTGCAATTGCATTGGTGTTTTACCCTTACGTCTCCCAGATGTCATGTCCCTGAACCTTAGCAGGTTCTCACTAAGTGATATTAGTTGCTGGCTGGAGTTGATTGTCAGTGCATTGATTTACTATGAGATTTACTATAGAAGGACCATACTGGAACAGAGCAAAGATCCATTCATCCTAGTCTCTTATTTCTAACAGTGGCTCAACTGGAGCCCTCAGGAGAGGCAGAAGAGTGGCAGTGCCTCTGGTGAGTAATCAGTTCGAGGCTGAGGGAGTGAGCATGTGATTAGAGAGTCATTAAGATATGAACATATGTCTTATCAGTTTACACATGCTAAGTGTACTAATTTACTAAAAATCAATTGTAAACTTCTTAGAGAGATTTCATGGACTTCCCATTTTGCTCTACATTTCGGACAGTGGGATGAGAATGCTTGCGAAATACAGATAGATTTTGTTCTATATACAGTTAGTTGCCTCTCTAAAAGCAAATCTGATTTTGGCAAAGTATAAACCTGTGATTGAATTGGGTGACATATAAAAAAGGTTTTATGACTTTGACATTAGTGGGCAACTCTGCAATGGGTGTCAGAAAACCAAACCGCAGTAAAAATTCAGAAGTATTCCAGGGAGATTTTCTCTGTCTGATTGGTTAAATAGAAGAAGCATTTAAGAACTTCCATTAAATAAATCTATTCCTTTATCAAATACCAAGCAATAGAAGACTGTTTTTCCTTCTGTTGATAATGTTCGTATTTTCGCATGCTGGGTCCTCTGGAGTGGCCAATGCTCCATGAATGTTGCTTTTGCCTGTTCTGGAATAAAGCTGATGACATTGGGGATGGTGGAGAAAAACCCTTCTTTAAATTGCATATTAGAATTATCTATAATTCATAATTAATTTGTAAGATAGATTTTCTGGAAGGGAAATTTTCATATTGCAAGGGATTATTTAATTTTAAATGGTAGCAGGTATGAGAGTGTTTTTTAGATGAGAAGATTGTTGGCTCCATGTGAAAGTAAAGGTATAATTTGAAGAATTCTTTTTAGTATAGTTACTGATCACTCTTACTGTCTTCTACTTCCTTTAACTTTTTGCTCTTTGAAACTTCGAAGTTTTTAACAGTAATAGTTCTGGGTTCTTATCCCTGCTAGATCAGATAGCAGAGCAATTCAGATCTTGATAGGGCTAACCACGTGATTTTTCAGGTCTTTGACAAGAGTATGTGGTATAGTGGCTGTGCTAGCACAAAAAGTGAATGAATCTGGTCTTTGAAGCATTTTAGAGTGAACTTCTATCTATTTCACCCATTTGTTTGACAAGCATTATATTTTTCATCTCTTACTGGGATCTTCAACACTAGTTGCTGTTCTGTGGAATGGCAGCCTAAACCAGGAGGTTCTTCAGGTGTGAGGTTGGCTCATACAAAAATTGTTTGCTCTTTAACAATCAAGATTATGAGTTGGAGACTGGCAGAACTGCAGCCACCTTGTTTGCTTGGGTTTTGGGCAAGGCTGTGAGCTCGACAGTGGCTCACTGGTGAGTAGCACTGGTGGGCTGGGTGAAGAGGTTGTCACACTGGCAGTGTATTCTTCCTTCCTGTAAACACCTTGTTGAGGTGTGAGGAAGGAGTAGTCCTGCAGGATGTCTTTTGTATGACTGCTTTTATTTTCAGTTGGTGTGGAGAGGCTTTATAAATCAATTCTGTGCTTTTTTACACCTTTCTTATTTTAAGGTAGTTTGTCCTGCATACTATTAATACGGAAAAAAATCTTGAAAAAGCACAAAGTATTCAAATCAGATCATTTTATCACTGTCTTCTACTTAATGTATACAGCTCACAATGTTCATTGCCTTCAATAATTTCCTTCTGACCTAGTAGGTAAGTTGCTGTGGTTGGTGTTATGTTCTTTTCTTCCTGTTGGCCGCCAGTTCTCTGCTTGCAGTTATGAAACAGAATGCTGAGACAGCAAGTTGGGAACAAAGGTCTGTGACTTGAATTAAAAGCAAATAAAATGAAGAAGTTATGCAGTAAGCTAAATAGCAGTAATATCAGCTGAATAGTGGTATAACTTGTCACAGGAAGCTGAAACCTAGAATTGTTTTGCTGCTAAGTTGCTTCAGGCATTAAAAATTTTCAGTTGAGTGATTTTCCTGTGAACTTCAGTAGTTGAATACAAAATTGACATTTTTACTTTTGATTGAGGAATCCTATGGCCATTGGTTATAAATGTTATTTGAATAAAAACATAATCCTGGAACAGAGCACCTTGTAAGCAGGATCCCTGTATTTCAATTGGGTTAAATGTGCCTTTTGACAGTAGGTTTTATAGAGATGCTGGCCAGAGTACTTGAGTGTTGTTTTTTTAATCTTACTTATGGATGCTGATAATAAATAGGAGTAGAGTTCACTGAGAAATTTTACTTCTGTCTAGGTAAAATAAACTGCAGAGAGTATCTTGGAGTGCAGAAGTTCTTACTTTGCATTCTGCACTTTATATATCCAATTCTGCTGAACTAGTGTCTTGTATCAATCTGTTGCTGAAAAAAACCCAGAAGTTGCGGCCGTGGGAGGCACAAGGTTCTCTCCCCCAGCCCTGCTTGCCTTGTGGAGGAGAGGAGGAAGAGGACTGCATGTGACAGCAATGTTTCTTATTAACCAATGACCAGAGATTAAAATGTGCCATTTTTGCTTTGTCATTCTTTCCTTCCTTGCCTGCTCAGATGGGCTGTGTGTTTCATTTATGACTTGCTTCTGGCTGCTGTTGCCCTTACCTGCAGAGGTTGATGCAGAGTTTCATGCCAAAGGACTCCTTGCTTCAGGCTCTGGAGGTCTGAAAGAGAGTATTAACACCCTTCAATTAGGTCCGTCATTAAGTTTTTTCCAGTTTATAGTTGAGAATTTTTAGTGGAACAGCTCTTTTGAAGAAGCTTCAAAAGTGTCATTTAGTGGAGGATGTGATCCTGGGATTTCAGCCACAGTAGCAAGTGGTTTATCCTCTCTGCAAATCTGAAGAGCTCTTCTAAGGTGTCATTTGTGCTCTCCTGGCTGAAGCAAATGTATGGAGGTTGCCTGTGTGCTCTGTGGCCCATCATGGCTGGAAGAGTAACATGGAAAGGGCAGAAAAGAACAGAAATAACACTATTGGTTTGTGTGCCTGTCTCATGAAATTGACTATACAATAATAAAGTTTGTTTATAAATAAAGGTAGTAGGCCATTAGTTAAGCTTTGTTTGAATGTTCTTGTCATTTATGGAGATGCTTTCTCTGTACTTTGTGCCCAGACCAGGCCTGGCCCATGACTGGGAATAGTTTCACAGAAATTATCTCTATTGTCTGGTTTAACATAACACCAAGGAGATAAATCTGGTATAGGAAAAAGACAATAGAATGTGGGTAGGATTGCCAGTTTGTAATATATGGTAGCCAAAATTTTGTACAGGAAACTGCAGACAAACATGACAAGCAGCCTATAAACTAGGATTGGTGGGACTTGGAACAAACTTCCCCATGGACAGGTAGAATTAGCAAGGCTATGCCCTAAATTGCAAGAAATTGGGGAAAGGCTTTGGTGCTACCAAGTGTTATACCTGACATAGGAATTCAAATATTTACATTAAGATGCTGATGGTTTCTATTCAGAGGGAGAGGATGAATTTGTCTTGACAATAGAATGTTCTGCCATACCATTCAGAGAGAAGAGTATCATACACAGTCACCAACACTGCTTTCTAGAAGGGGTTGCAGTAATGAGAAATCTACCTTACCCAACTGATATAGTAAGAAGTGTTACTTATTCTTGGTGTCCTATTCTCAAAACCTGTGAAGTGACAGGTGGTTCTAAAATTGTAACTGTGCAAGCTCTCTGTGGGTTGTGTTGTATGTCTGTTCATCTTAAAAAAAAAAAAAAAATCAAAGTCATGGTTGAGGGCAAGGAAGATAGAGGAGGTCATCTAATAGGTGTTTTAAGAAATTTTCAAAATAAGTTAAGTAATTTTTATTATTATTTGTCCTATGCAGCTTGCATAGATTGAGCTGCTATGTCAGTCACTCTTTTCTTTACCTTACTCTTTCTCCCCTCAGTAGCAAATTTATACCTTTAATTGAAAAATAAATGATTGCTGTCAGGCATATTGATACTGAATCTCCATGAATTTACATTTTAGAAATATTTCTATTTTTCCTAGAATAAAATTATATGCTTCCAGAAAAATAAGGAAATTGCTGTGTAATTATGTGTTGGGTTATCATTATGACTAATTTTCTTCATTTCATGGCGTGCAGCCTGACAGTAGGAATTTTAAGGTTGCCTCAAAGGACTGTCAGTGTGACACACATTACAGATAGCTCCAGGAGCTGGAACTGACAGGATCTCCCAGCTGCAGGAAACCTAAGGGTTGGACCACACTCACAAATAAGCTCATGGCTTTTATGTGGATGATAAATTTGTGTAGGAGGTATTAAGGAAAGACCTAAGAACCCGATACCTACTAAAACGAGTTTTAGTAGGGTAAGCTGAGAGTAAATGAATGATAGAAGGATTCAAGGGAGGAAGCTGCTGCAAAACTGCCATGAAAACAATCATGCGTTAATCCTTAAAAATACCCAAAAAACCAACTCATTGTCATCTGGGGAATCTGAGCTCCTTTAACCTCCACAGATTTCTAAAGCTTGTTTCCTAGCAGCCAGTGTAAAAAGAAATATTGAAATATTCATAGTTTGCGAGGTAAGTGGTTTTGGCTAGTTTGACTAATTTGTTTAAAGTGATGAATATTATAGTATCTCATTTTATATTTAATTAAGATAACTTTAATAGTCCAGATCTTTGGGTGATTTCAGTGAAAAAAAATGCTGTGGAGAAAGCTAAATCTCTTTCTGTTAAAAACAGGTCTCTAAATTTGTCTGAGAAATCAATTATGCATATTTCTTGGTATAGTTTATTTTAGGAGGTAATGAAAAATAACCCCTGCATGCATAAGGAAACACACTTTGGTTTTAAGCTTTGCTAATGTAATTTGTTGCATAATTCCGGAAGCAAAAATCCTGCCTTAGAAGAAGGAGATCGCGGGGCACCCTGGAGGCACTCCTTCAAGGGCACTGTGTTCTTTCTGTTGAAATCCGTGTTTTATTCAATTTACTTGGATACTGCTAGTGCCTATTCCTGTGTGAAACACAATCCTGTGACCAGGACCTGAATTTATTTACAATATAGAGGAAGCGCGGAGTAAACGTTTTTTTTTTTACAGAGAGAACACATAACATAGAACTGAAGGAGAAAAAAGCTCTTATGATCTGAATACTTCTGACTTTCAGTCAAAGATGTGGAAATATGTCAAGATGTAGTTGTCTGGTGTGGGAGCTCAGGAAGCACATTCATCAGTTCTAAGATATAAATGAGGTATAGAGCAACCATGAATTTTATCATTGCATGTTTATGCTTAGGTTGTTACTTTATTGTTTGAGTAGCAGCTGTTATTCATTTCTGGCTTAGAAAAATTTAGTTTAGAAAAATTTCTGTTTCCCCTCAAAAAACAAAGTCTAATATTAAAACTAAATCACTCTTCTGCTTCTTCTTGTCCCTCTTATCATTAGAAGACATGTGAAAAATTGAAAACACCTTTGAAAAATTGAAAACGCCTTTGGTTCAATGTAACTTTGCTTAAATAGATGCAGTCTTCAGTATTTTGTGTTAGTATTTTAGATTCATATCTTATTAATAAATTGTGTTTCTCTTTGCAACAGAGTAGGTGCCATGAGGTATGAAATCATTTTGGTATCCAGTTCAGACTGGATATCACAGTTTAGTTTTCGTCCTCTTGTCGCTTGTGAGTGATACCCTTTTATGTTTTCTTTTGGCATGGAGTTTAGATAGTACTGCTCTACATGAGAAGAACAAGAATTATTTTGAAAGACATAATTCCTTTTTCCACACAGGCAAAAGTAGTTCTGGCTTTTTAATGACCAAGAGAAAAAAAATCTTTGCCTTAAATCTGTCCTGGAAGGGAGTGCATAGTGGTGATTATGAAGCATGCTATAACATTGATGGTACTGCTGTCTAGCTGACTTATTGGATTTCATCCAGATACCTGACTTTACAAAGCAGATTTATGTGTGTGGGTTGTATTTACGAAGGAGACAGTAAAGCCTCTTTGCCTAAATAGTAAAAGAGAGTTTAATAGTTACAGATAAAAGTCAGAATAGAAGAACATGGTATTGTCCAAGTAAAATGAATAACTCAGTTTGCCAAAGCATTTAACATGGTTTGATTTGACTTGAATCTCTACTATTGAAAGGTAAATTTATCTGCTGCTATTTACAGGAAAATGGAAAAAAAAGTGAGAATTCATTTCAAAGTTTTGATTTTGTGCTGTAGCAGTTATTGGAGTAGTTCCCTAAGGTCCTTAGGTTTGCATAGCTTTGATTTTGCCCAAACATAAGCCAGTTTTAAAATCATGTCCTAGGAGAAAGGGGCTAGGGAAGAATGAAGGGCCTTCTTTCAGGGGACTGGCATTCAGGCTCTTGGACCTTCTGCAGGAGTGAGATCTTGCAGCATTTTGTTCTTATCTCTGTCCAGTCTTTTCAGTCTTCCTCAGATCATGTGTTTTAGGTGACTGCTTGACATGTTAATTCCAAAGATTTCTCTGAAATTCTTCCCTTGCTTTTGTCTGTAGCTCATGTGGGACAGTTGTCCTTTCAATTCCAAGACATCACCTCGGTATGTTTCCAGCTGCCTCTATCCCAGGAGTGTTTTGAAGTTCCATGATGCAAATTTATGACTTACTATAGTCTTGAGAGAGCATCAAGTGTGGTTTATCAGTGTAGTTTATCTCTTTTTGTGTTGTTGCTTTTTGTTAAGACAAGAGTTCATGACAGATTCTCTGAGGCTGAGGCTTACCGATTGTATAGCTTTCTGTAAATGAAGTCTGGATAAAGCATTATGCTTGTTCATATAATAGAGGATTTGGCTTGTCTGTTTTTTCAGGTCAGTCGAGGGTCAGGTAAAAAAATAGCTTGCTAATTCTGAGTTATGTTTTTTAATTACTATAGAGCCTGCAAATTCTTGCATTTAGCACAACACAGTGGTTGAAGTAAATGCATCTATTGTAGGTGGGAATAAATAAGTCTGGGTGAGCATGTGTAAAGAGGTATGAGAAAAGATGTCTTTCTATGTACTGCAGCACTCATCCTCAGCAGCTGCTTGAAAGGAACACTTTATCTAAGCTCAGAAAAAGTAGAGCATCTCACTTTGCATCTTGCCTAGGGAAACATAACCAGTGTGGCTCTGTCTCGTAGCCACTGGTGTTGTGTTTGCTGTAAGAGCAGAAGTGTTCCAGGTCAGGAGTCTGCGCAAAGCTGGAGCCTCTGAGCTCCTGCCAGGCTATTTGTGGTACTGAGCTCACTTGTGCTTCTTGGAGTACAGGGATAAACTCCAAGTAGGAAATAAAAAGTGAGTGCCTTCTTTTGAGATGTAATTCTTGGGAAAAGAAATATTTGTGTATGATAAAGACACTCATCCTTCAAACTAACATTATTTCCTAAATATTTATAATAATAATAGTTTATTTCTAAACTTTGTGTTATTTATGGCAAGAAGTAACTTTCTTTTGGTTTTATAGTTACCAAATCCTCTAACTATTCTTCAGCAAGGAGCAGGGGTTAAAACACAGGTAAGAAGAATAGATGGATGTAGGAAAGCATCATATAGTTGTTGTAATGTACCACCAGCAATTTAAACAGGGGGTGTGGCTGACGGACATCCTTTCTGGTTTGCTTTGAGGTACACTTGACAAGTCTTCAAAAGCTTTCTTTGTCTTACTTCAGAACTATGTAATGCGTATGAATACACACATTTCCTCCCCTTAATTAGTGAGCTCTGCTTCATCAAGAGAGACAAAATATTGTAGTAGATTGGGCACTGGACTGGAAACTGGGTCATGCACTAAGAATATTAAATCTTAGTCATTTCGTTTTCTCATCTGAATAGGCAAACAGCATTTGAGAAGTGTTCAGGATGAAAACTAGTATGAAGTACTTGGTCTTGTATAATTAGTCTTTTTAGATGATGTTTACATCGTTGTCTTTATACCGCTATAATCTAGTTTCTATGTACAATTTCTTTCCTTGGTGGGAGGAATCATCTTCTAGTTTTTTGCAGTAATCCGTCAGCAAGCTGATAGTTCTTTAAAAGTCATATCTAAGTAGACCCATGTTGAATCTGTATAGTCCTGACATATTTTTTCCATGTCCTTTTGCCTTCTGCTGTATTGCAATTAAAAGTAGAGAGGGTATTAATGGATATGCAGTCTCCTGAACATACAGTTTCCTAGATCCATGAAAATCCATTAGACAGGACTGCAAATCATGGCCTGTACTGAATGCTGTGGGGGAAAAATGAAGATCTGAATAGGCAGGAAGAACTCATGCATCTGTGTAGCTGAACCTGCTCCTGGCTTCAGGCCATGCTGTGCCACATGCAGATTAGTTCCAATTAGATGAAGTGGTAGCTGACCCTTGGCTGCCTCCTCTAATCCTCCTGGTCCTGGGCAGCATTTGGAGGGTTGCCTCCGTTCCAGCTGAATGGGGAGAAGAGGTGAGAAAGTGTTCACTATTTATCACCTGAATACCTGGGGAAACTCAGGTCAATACTTTCTGCAAGAGGAGGTATTTTAACCTCCAGCTAGGCACTATTCAGTAGTTTTTAACTCAGTGAAACTTCACTTACTTAAGAAGCTAGAATTCATGTCTCCAGGACTTAAATGCATGTCATGATGTGAATGAAGGCTGACTTTCTAAGGGAATATTTAGCTGTCTGATGATTTTGCTAGCTATTGAATAAGCAGAGGTGATACAAATCTGACACCCTCTGTTTTCCCAAACTTAGGAATTTTGATGTTGATTCCCTAGAGAAATTGTCCTGCACAGAAATTGTGTATAAAGGCTGAATAAAACCACCTTGTATGCTGGAGCTATTACTGTAAAAGATGTATTTTTAAAATTTTTTGATTCTTTCCTAAAATGTGCTAAAACAAATACATGTAAATGTCTTCTAAATAGAAGGAGCTGCATACATTTTTTAGGTATGACTTTTTATGATAATCTTGAAAATCACACTTCTGTAGTGTAAATACCCAGGAAAATAAGATTTTCTTTGAAAGATAGCTCCATGAAGGTTTAACAGCAAAATGAATATATTTGCACATCAACATACAGAATGATATCCTAATTCTCTCCCATTTTGTAATAATTTCTTAATTCAAAGTAGATTCCTTTTTTCTGTTCTGGATTTCAGCAGTGACCAGAAAGCCTACATGACAAATTAATATCTATGAATCTAATCCTGAAAATAATGATATAAGTAGCTACAGAAAGGTAATGCTTGCCTGGCTGTGCTCCAACTTGCCAGCAGTGCAACTCTCAAAGTATACATGGTAAGCATTTTTTTTGTCCCTGAAAATACTTACATGCATCTATTTACTTAAATACAAAGAAATAATCTTTCAGCTACCATGAGGAAATGTGGCACATGCATAAAAGCCCCATTTATTTTGTAATGACCTGTTACTTACACTTCATTACTTTACATAGGCAAAGCTGCCATGTGAACAGAGCTATAGGGCAGTATTAGACATACAGCTGTAAGCATCCAAAGCTGGATCTGTTTTGTGAGTCTGCGCTGCATTCCCTGAATCTGTTATCTTCAGCAAATCTAATTAGTAGTAATAATAATAATAATAATAATAATAATAATAATAATAATAATAATAATAATCGTCATTAATCTCATGTTGGTGTTGTTGGTGGGTGTTGTGCTAGCACTGTGAGAAATGCAGCTTGGGTTAAAGGTGGTACAAACAGAATTTTTTCCTACCTCTCCTGTCCTTTGTTCACTTCACATTATATGTTGTTATAGGCAGATGAATTTCTGTTTCCAGCACAAAATAAATGTTTGCAGGAGCAGAACCTGTTTTGGCTGGAAACTTCTTTTGAGTTATAGCGTGAAGAGAGCCTCAGCCTCTCTAGATCATGTTTGCTGCTGTTTGACTTTGCCTTGAAATGAATAGTTAAAGGAAAATGCAAGTTAACCATAGAGTGGTTTTGTTAGGTGTGGCATATGGGACAGCAGTATTTGAAGTAATCACAACAGCATGTCTTGGTTTTAAAAGAATACCTTCTAAACAAAAGTACTCCTCTTATAGTTTTCCATACTAAGGACCTTGCAAAGAGAGTATTTTTATGAACATTTTCCATGATTTGACTTACCCAGTTTAGTCAGTGCTCTGACATTTCATCCGTATAGTAAGTTTTGTCAAATAATAATAGTTTAATTTTGGGGAAATTTTTTTTCGGTGTATATTTATTGCACTGCAATTGGTTTGCCTCAATGAGGTTTTCCAATGCTTTGTCCCAGATTCATGAATTAGTAATTTTCTGGGTTTTTTTTTTTTGTGAAGATTGTTGTCTGAATGCCACTTAGTGAAAGGAGATTGTAATATCACAGGGAATGTGAGTGAAATGTTATTATAAAACCATAGTGTAATTCCTGTCAAAAGGGATCTCAGAAGTCCAAACTCCTGTTCAAAGCAGGTCAGATATGGAGACAGGACAGGTTGCTCAGGGCTGTATCCTGTCAGGTCATGAAAATCTCTAAGATGGAAACTGTACAGCTTCTCTGGGCAACCTATTTATGTGTTTGTACTCAAGAGGAACTTTTTTTTTCATTATATTTAGTCTAAGCCTCTCTTTTATCTTATGCATTTTGTCTCTTGTCCTTGTGCTGTGTACTGCTGTAGAGAGCCTGGATCTGCCTTCTAGACAGCCTCAGCATAGATGTTGGAAGGCTGCTCTTAGGTTCCTCCCAAAACATTCTCTTTTCCAGGCTAAAAAACTCTAGTTCCCTAACTGGGGATGTGCTTCAGCCCAAATCATCTTGGTGGTCCTTAACTGAACTTGCTCCAGTTTATTGATGTCTTTCCAATGTTAGGGACTCAGAGTTGGATTCTGCAATCTAATGAGTGCCAGGTAAGCAGGATGATCATTTCCCTCAGCCCATGTCATACCATACTGCTTCTGATACAGCCCAGGATACTATTGGCTGCCTTGCCTGTACACACTGGTGGCTCCTGCTCAGTTTGCTGGCCACCGTGTCCTTTTTGACAGACCTGCTTCTTCCCAGCCAGTCAGTCAGTCACCAGCCTGAATCATTGCAGCCAGTATTGTTTACTTTCTGGATTGCAGCATTTTGCATTCGTCCTGGCTGAATTTCATAATATTCCTGTCAGCTCATTCCTCCAGGCTAAGTCCCTTTGGATGCCAGCCCTGCTCTTGGGTATGTATATCCACAGTTGCCCCTGTTTGGTGTCACCTGCACATCTGGTGATTTTGTGCTCCACTGCCCTCTCCAGGTCATTGACAAAGATGTTAAACAGGGCAGGTCCCATTACAGACTCCTGCAGCACTCTTACTTGCTGGGAGGTGCGGTAGAATCGATTAACTGATTCCTTCTGAGCCCCATCATCCAACAGCAGCCTTTTGCCCATCTGGTTGTCCCCCATCTACACTGTAATATCCCAACTTTGGTGCATGGATTTTTTTGGATCCAGTTGTCAAAGCCATGCTTAAAGTGACATTAATGACATATTCTGTCTTCCCTTGTCTGTGAGTGCAGTCATTGTACAGTAGAGGGCAACCAGGTTGATCAGGGATGATTTACCCTTGGCCAATCTGTAATTTCTTGCTTGCCTTCTTCTGTTCATGTAGGATCTTGAACTGTACTAGTCCATGGTCATTACACCTAAGGCTGGCATTGATTATTGTGTCCCCAGTCAGATCTTCTTAATTTGTAAAAAGCCAATCCAGTTTTGCATCACTCCTGACTACCTCACCCAGAATCTCCTATATCATCTCTGACTCTTCCCAGTAATCTCCTGGATTGTTTGTGTCCTGTCATGTTGTTCTTCTAGCAGAAATGAAGGAGATTTAAGACTATCATAAGAACATGCAACAGTTCTAGAGACTTACCTTGTATGTATTCAAGGAGCAAGAAGAGTTTGTCAGCCTGTTCCGTGATTACTAATATTGCTACCTGTTGCAGTCAGAGATCTTAGTTACTTGGCTAAGCATTTATATTTTTCTTATAAAAACAACAGCAGGAGGAAGAAATGTTTGCATATACATAACCTATGTGCATGACCACTATGTCTAACTTGTACATTTTGTTGAGTAGGAGTCTCTTAGCAATATTGTACTAGTTTTGGAGTACTGTAAGAAAAGAGAAGTTGTTGTGTTTCTGGTTCCTCTGCTGCTATTTGTGGAATGTGGAATTTTGAAAGTATGGGGGTATTTGTGTGGGTGTTTTTTTTTTTTTTTGTGTGTGTGTGTGTGTGTGAGATTTTGGAATCAGTACTTCTGTAAAGGAAATACAGAGTAATTAAGGCAGCTCCTCGAGAAGCTGGGGAAATACTCAGGGAAACATTCATTCTGTTTGTGTAAGTAGCTGTTGTGAGGGGAAGGTCTATCAGAACCCTCTAGTTTTCATCCCATACTGCTCTTTCTGGTCAGGGAGGAGGCCATCTGAGGCTGTTTCTGAAGCAAAATTGTTCATAGTAATTTCAAGGAATTCTTCTAATAATACTAAGTGAACAATCCCATCATCACTAAAGAACTTAATTTCACAGACTGAGAACCTTCTGGTTGGGTCTACAGAGCAACTAAGCTGTGATGATCTTATTTCTTTTATTTTCCATACCCTAGTTGTTTTTACTTTCCTCAGCTCATTTAGGCTTTGGTGCTTGGAAACTAAACTGCAAGCCACAGCCAAGTGTGCTGCAGAGGAGACATGAAGGACAGATTTTAAAAGTCTTCACACAAACTATGTCAAGCTGTTTTCTGCTCCAGTTGAGTGAATTATAAAAGTAGCTACTACCTCTGTTACTAAATAAAGTAATACAAAAACTAGCAGGGGGAACTTGAAACTCTCCTGGCTAGCAACCTTCAGATAGGTTGATGTGTAGTTAAGAGTTCAAAGTGTGGTCTGTTTTGCTGTCATAACTGATTTCACTCACTCAAAGGGGATAATCGGTCTTGCTAGAATTCTGCTTACGATATTTGGAATCTTTCATTCTCTGTTTTTCCTGTCTGTTTTCAGCTCACAGCTGTTTCCATGCCAAGCACCTTTCTTAAAGCTGTTTTACAGCTTTAGGTTTTGCTTGGATTTTCTGTGTTTTCTGGATGTGCTAATAGTAGCCTAGAAACTGAGACTCAGAGTCACAGAATAATTTAGGTTAGAAAGGGACCCTGGAGCTTATCCAGACCAGCTTTTTACTCAAAGCAGGGACAGCTTCAAAATATTGCACTGTGTGTGAATGTAATGAAACCAGATCAAAAGGAACTTGGTGGACCTATAGCCTAGAGGAAAGAGGGATGCCTGTATACTCTTACCTTTGAGTTCCTTAAAAAGCTTTGTTCCATTGCACTGAAAGGTTGCTGAATGTGTTGTCTATTTCAAAGGTGTAAAGCAACCTCCATGGCATTTACTGGCTAAATGACCATCTTTCTTGTTGGGGTCTAGACCCTCAAACCAGCTGGAGCTCTACAGGCTCAGCAGTCTTGGTGTCTAGAGAAGAAACTTGTCTGCCGGAGGTTTGCTAACTGTGGAGTTACAAGAGATATGAGTAAACTGTAAAGTTTGGCTGGCAATAAAGAAGACATATTGGGGCTGCACTTGACCTAATTAATGATAATAGAGTAGAAATAGCTCAAAAAAAGCCTGCATGAGTCAGAATCTCCACATCTCCACTGATCAGGAACCTCTTCAGGGAGACAGCCAAAATCTGTTGCTGTAGTTCCTCTTGGAGTTACAGGCTTTTTTTTTTTTTTCAATTTGCAGTTGTTCCGAGTCATGTGCAATTCTTATGACTGCACAACTCAGAATAATTTAATCATATTATTCTTGCTTATGTTAATGTGTCAGTGGAAATCTAACAAGTATGTAATAAAAAAGAATGTGACGTTTTTCTTTATTCTGTTGGAGAGAAAAAACATAGCACTTGCTGTAGCCTGTGGTCATATTAGAATAGTTTCCATACCAATCTCTTACATCTTAGTTAACATTATGTGCTCACATGTATAGATTTGCAAACAGTATGCAAGTAGTAAATGCTGAGGTTTATGGCCTGTATTTTCAATAGCAAATGGCATAGATCTGTAGATCAGACACCCACAGTATACAATGTTAAGGACTTTTTAATGAGATTTTGAGGCTTGAAGCTATTAAAAATTGTTTTATTTTTTGTTTGTTTTGTTTTCTTTGGTAGGGAGCAGAATATTTGTGGTGGCTTTGTGTTGTGTTTGGTTGGTTTTTTTGGATTNATAGATCTGTAGATCAGACACCCACAGTATACAATGTTAAGGACTTTTTAATGAGATTTTGAGGCTTGAAGCTATTAAAAATTGTTTTATTTTTTGTTTGTTTTGTTTTCTTTGGTAGGGAGCAGAATATTTGTGGTGGTTTTGTGTTGTGTTTGGTTGGTTTTTTTGGATTTTTTTGTTTTGTTTTGTTTTTTTTGTTTGTTTGATTTTTTTTGTTTGGGCTTTGGTTGGGTTTTAGCTTTTTTGTACTCTTGAGCTAACTGTAGTCTGATCCCATGAACAGAATGTCTCCTTACAGCTCAGGCATATTAGATAAACTCCTGGAACCTGTTTCCTAATTGCTTTTTATCCCAAAATAATGCACTTCCAGTGCTCCAAGACTGTTCTACAACATGAGCGAAATACAGTGGTGACAGCCAGGAAATTTGATTCAAAAAACTGCCTCCAGTTCAGGCAAAATACCTAATGTGCATGTACCTAATATGTATCATTAAGAAATAAGGGATTCAAAGCCTTTAGTTGTCAGTATTTAAGCAATTCTGTAGGCCCAACATGTTTTAGTGCAGTAAAAATGTTTCATTGTATGTTTTAAATATACACATCTGTATGCTATGGTTTAAATCCATGCAAGAGAGAAGACAATAGTCTTTATACAAATTTCACTTTTATCAGACGCAATTTATGATGTTGCTGGAGCTTGAAGTTAGTGCTGTTGTCCTGTGGTTTGTTTCTGCTTGAGCAATCATCCTTCTCATAACAAGGAAGTGAGAAAATTTCACCTGTAATAAGATCTGTGAGATTTGACATGGACCAAAATGTGGGCAGCACTTTCTTGGGAGTGTCCTGTCATTTCTCTTCCAAGCTGTCATCTGCCCCAGCTGAGTGAGTGGTTAAAACTAGCAAAGGCAACTTAAAATGCTACTGGCTTGCTACCTACTGATAGTTTGCTATCAAGAGTAGTACATGATTTCATAGAATGTAATAATGAAAGGCTGAAAACATGGACATGTAGACCTGCCTATGTACAGCATACTTTTGCTTTTTTTCACTTATACATAATGAAAACCTTCTCACTTGGGAGCAGTGCTTGCTCTGTGTGAATATAAGTAAGGTCTCTGAGTCAGAGTGAGGAAAATATTTCTGCTACGCTTACTTTAACCAGTGTTCTAAAAATTAGGTGGGGTCTAATGTCCATAGCTATTAGTAGCAAGTGCATGGAGTGACATACAGTGATCAAGTGCTCAAATTCCTGCATCTCCTACCACTGCTGCATGGCTATTGCTATCTTCCTGTCTAATGTCTTAATAAAGTACTATTTCATAGGAGCTATTTAAAAGAATTATAGAGCTAAGTGTCTTTATACTGTTAAGCTGTTAGTGTCATGTTATAAAGTCTGTCTTGCTATTGCCTAGTGCCAATTCAGATACAAACAGTTGCATCTGATCTAAGGTTCAATAGGTGAGTGAGGCTAGTCTATCAGCCTTACTCACCCACTGCTGACCTGCTGCCAGGATCCTAATCTGTCTGCAGCTCCTCATGCTGGCAGGAACACACAGCATTTAAATTCCCAAACTGCTGTTTTCAAAAAAAAAATTGTAGGCCTTCTATTAATACATTTTTCTGCTTATTCATTTGAGGCACTAACCCCATAAAACACATTAATAAAGGGATCTTAAAGCTTGTTTTACCAAAATGTGGAATTGAAGAACAGAATAAAGAACTAGCTTTTTAGGTAAACTATGTTCTGATAGCTTGTAAGACCATCTGCAGGCCAG
The DNA here is from genome assembly GCA_013399915.1 of Illadopsis cleaveri. Taxonomy (NCBI): domain Eukaryota; kingdom Metazoa; phylum Chordata; class Aves; order Passeriformes; family Timaliidae; genus Illadopsis; species Illadopsis cleaveri. Next base: position 187,595 of record VXBB01004876.1, on the reverse strand, counting down.
CTTTCCTGTGAATTTTCATAGTATGAGCACTTAAGGTTGTGTGTGTTTTACTGGGAAAGTTTTCTGACTGATGTTCCATTTCCCCTTCCCTGCTTCAAAAAATGACCTGTGATGTTGCTATCGGCTCTCCCTTAGCAAAAGGGTAACACTGCTCTTAATTTCCGAAATGGTACTGCATTAACCAGGGTTGTATATTAGTTTCCATTTCATTTGGTTGCAAATGCATGATCAGATTGAAGCAGATTTTTTGTGTGTGTATGTGGTTTGCATGGGCTGTTGAGCAGAAAGAAGATACAGACCAAAATTATTTAACCAGACTTGCCCCTTTTTTTTTTTTAATTTTTTTTTTTATTTTTTTTTTTTTTTTAATGGCAATGATGTGGTGAGCTCTTAAAGGCTCTCATGGGGAGGGATGGGTGGTGATTTTGCGGAGGGCTGAACAGAGGCTCTGCTGATGCAGCTGTGTTGGTGGAGCAGCATTTCTCTCATGGAGATGGGATGTGTGCCTTGCAGGAGGAAGTGTTTTGTCAGCACAGCTTTGCTGCTGTCTTTGACAACAGGAACTGATCTTCCAAAAGCATTCTTCTGTTGTCACGTCCAGCGGGGCTGTTGCTCATGTAACTGCTTGGCTGGAGTTTGTCATTTCCTCCATGTGATCCAGCCTGGCACATCTGTGCTGGCTTTATGTGGGCTGGTCCTGTGTTGGACAAGAGCAGACACAGAACTCTGCCAGGTCTTGATATCTGCAGTCTGAGCTGAAGCAACATCACTGAGAGAGGGATCTCTCTCTCCCTCTCCCCTCTCCCTTGCTGACACTTCTTACCATCGGTAGTGTTTAAAAAAATAGTATTATGAATTTTCTGTATGCAGATGAAAATGATCCCTTCTGGAATTTTACCTTAAAATATTTTAGTCCATTAACAGATACTGTAAGGAATTATTGTTGAACTGTGATAGTTGGAGTTGTTTAACAATACAGTATTGGTAGGTTTGATAATCCTCTCAGAATCAGTGTACTTTAATGTTTCTGTGTCCACCACTGGCTTTTTTGTTTGATTGTTTCTTTTTCTACTTACAACTCTTCAAGGCTGAGAATTGACATAAAAAATCCCTCCAGCAAAGTCATTTTTTTACAAAGACTTCAAATTTTTTTTCTAATTTTTCAAATAATGTGAGTAAACACAGTATCATTTCTAAGGAAAAAATTGTCTGTCTCTAATTATCTAAGAAAAATGCTGAAACAACAAAAATCACGTTGGGGCTATAAATATTTCTATGATCTAACTTAGAAGCAATATTAATTATAATTAGGACAATACATAGAACATGAGATATCTATCTTTCAGCCATTAGTAATTTACATACATTAAACTATGGATAACATGATGTTGTTATCTAGAGAAAATGAGATTAGATTAATCTTCCCACTTTTCATAATCCCAGCTAAAAGTTTCTTGTGGAAGACTAGCAGATGATGCTACAAAAATTTGCCTCAAAATTGAAAATTTTGATTCAAATAAACACAGTAAAGCTGTTAGTAATTATTAGATAATTATTATGCTTTCTTTTGTTGCAGAGTATTCACCCACTGATCAGAGAAACAAATTAACTGCTATATTCTATATAGAAAAGGAAGAAGTTAGAAGAGGTTTCTTAGAACCTCTTACTCATTTTCTAAAATGAGAATGTAAAAATAAATAAAATTGTTTAAAGAAGTATATCTGCAACTTTTTTCATTTTTGAAGAATTATTGCAAACTTATCCTTTCAATTTCTAAAAACCTGAATTAAAAACAGAATACAAATCCAAACCCAAACAAACACCATGATCCAGAGGATGAAGGAAGGCCAACATTGCCCTGGGAAGATAAGGAAGAAAACATATCTCAACAATATGAGAAAAGCCTTCAAAGAAAAAGTTAAAATTCACGTGGGTTTCACAGAAATGACACATGGCTCGTTCTGAATTTTACTTTCATGAGAGGAGACTTCAGAGCAATGTCGAGAGCTGCTCAGTTCAGACCACCACTTTTGTACTCTACTTATGATTTCTGTTCCACTGGGAAGTAGAACAAAATTGTTATTTCACATAGTGAAATACTGTGGTTAAAGCATAATGGACTGAACAATTTAGCATCTGTATGAATAAGCTGTGTAATGAGAGAGACTGCACTATCTGAAAGCCTAAGGACTGCACGTGTTATAAGGCAGGCTGCTTTTTGGAGTGACCTAGAAACGATGGAAATATGGGCTGACAGGAATGTCATGAATTTAGATAAAGGCAGATGAACAGCCAGCAATTAGGATGGAATAACTGTACAAGAGAATGGGCTGGGAAACAAGTGGAAAGAAGGCCTGTAGGAAAAGACCTGTGTGACCTGGTAACACAGTAAAAGGGTCGGAGGCCAGGAAGACAAGTTTGAGTGTGGGAAATTTGAAGTAGTTCTCAGGAAAAATAGAAGGAAAAATTGAGGACAGTCAAGTGCAGTGGGGGGCTGCGTAGAGAGAAGTGGAGAGAGAGTCAGTCTCACCTGAAGATGACCCTGTGCATCCTTGCCCAGCTGGACCCACTCTAAGTAGGGGTAGATCAGTGGACCTCCTTAAGGCCTTTCCAAGATACATGATTCTCTTTTATTTGTGGCTGTCGTGAACTCTGTGCATATAATGCTTTGGACTTCATGGATAACTACATTATAAACGTTTGTTCTCTTAAAATTATTTCCAGTTGTTAACTGTTTTCCTATATTTTTTAAAAAGACTTTGTTCAAATGTATTCATAGTTGTGACACCTGACTTATAGGGAGCAATGCAAGCCAATTTAAATGGGTAAGGATGGTTCAAATGGTTAAGTATGCAATGGTTTTATGAGTTAGGTGGGACTGTAAATTGCTGGTTAAAAACAGCCTTTCTTTTTTCACTTTGATACAGCCAAAGTGCCAAATATGTGCAGGTTAGGTGCTACTAAAGGAAATTAACCCAAGAAATCCCATTATTTCTCATATTTCATTTTTCAACACAGTAGGGACTCGTGTAAAGTGTTGTCATTCATAGTTTTATGTCTCTCGTGGACATTCTATCCACTTCAGGGCAAAATTTTTTATAAATCAAATACTTTAGACGTAAAGTTTATAATTGCTTTAATGGAGACTTTAGCTGCCAGGAAAATATTTAGTGATGTGTGAGTTCATCACAATGGCAAAGTTATAACTAAAACTTTTTGGTTTTGACTGCTCTTGTCAAAGCAGGAAACAAATTTGAGATGTTTTCAGTTGATATATATCTGCCCCTGAGAACAAGCCTATGTAGGGCATCAGAATTGTGGCCACTTAAAACTGTCTGATGTTGGCATGACTTTTTTCTAGCTAATTTTGAAGAACGCTCGGGATGTATTTCAGTGGTTTCCTCTCTTTGGAAGGAAAAAAAACCAAACAACCAAACAATAGGAAGCAGTCTAGACCTGCTCCCTCTCCAGTGATAATTATCTATCAAATAGTGCTAACTTGAGCAGATATTCTTAATTTCTGGTCAGCTGTTTCAGAGCCCAGTATGTGGTTGGATTTGTGGAGTGATGATGAAGGAAGAAGAAGACTTACATAATGATATCTTTTCTTTTACTTGGATTTTATTCAAGCTGCCTGCAGTATTATTTATGGATGTTACCATTCCTTCATTAAATAATCCACCTCTAAAGTCAGACCATACATCTAAAATAAGTACAAATGCTTGGGAAGCTTATGGAAAGCAAAGAGCAGACAGAAACAAGTGATGTTTCTTAAACAGAATAAGTAATAGTGATTTTTGTAATACCGTTGTGCATTTGTCTGAAATGAGTGAAAACATACGCAATGATCTAGAAAAGTTTTGTGTTAATGAGTTAGAAGGTGTGCTGAAGTCTCTGGAATTTTATTGTGGACCTCTACCAATGCTGTGTATTTTCACTCAAGGTTTTATCTGAAACAAATAAACAAGCAGAAATGTTTTATTTCTGAAGGTTTTTGAATTTGCTGTAGTGTAAAATTCCTCTTAGAAGGAGGTGAGTTGACTGGTTTTTGGTTTTCAACAGGCAGATTTCTTTAACAGTGTAACTGATAGCAAAGAATGAGAAGGCATTCAGACGTGACACAGTTGTTAGTACAAGATCTACTGATCTGCAGAGCTACATGAGCCCAAGCCAAGAGGTTCTCCTGACCTACTTTTAAGTAAGAAACTTGGCTATCACTGACACTTGAGAAATTACAAACACTAGATATCGTAGTATCATAGGTAACAACCCAAACTAAAACCTTTGGGACTTAATTACTTTTACTTTAGAATTGTGTTTTTCTTCCATTGTTTGTGCCAGAAGATGTTTCTTTGGCAGATTGTGTAGTCTATGGAGGAAGTTACCCAGTTTGTCAAAAATATGTCTATATGTGTAACAGGATGAATGTGGATTCTGTACACATAAATTCAGAATTTTCCAATTATCTTTGTTTATTGGAGTTTGCTTGTGTACCTTTCACAACCTGTGTCCTACTTCAGAACGTAAAAGGTTAGAAATCTCTAAATGCCTCTCGGTTCATTGTCCCACATGTGGAAGAAATTAAGAGTATGTAGTAGAAGGATTTTTAATGTTTTCTGTAGTACTAGTAATAATAGACTAGTTTAAGACCTTAAACAAAAGCATTCATTTTACAGAAGACTAGTAAATAATTCTGGTTCAACACAGTAATTGAAAGATTCCAGCTTTAAAAACTTGCCAAACAGGGAGATGCTTTCCCCATTGATGATGTGTTTTGGATACCTGCTTTGTTTGAGGGACCCTCGTAATCCCCTCTAAATTGTGCGGTTTGTAATTCCTGCTGAAGGCCAGCTGGGGTTCTGGATTCATCCTTGTGAGCTTCCAGTGGGATAATGCTGCCCACCCCTGCCTGGGAAAAGAAATGTTGCCTTTTGCAGTGTGATTTGAGCTTTCTATCCAGGCATAATTAGGAACAGACCGAAAGTAAGGCTCTTTGTGTGCGCAGTGTGTGTGAGGCAGATTGCAGCCGTCCAAAGCTCTTCTGGCACAATTACTTGCAGCACCTGTTTTTTCCTTCTTGTATTCATCTGAGCTTCATTTCTTCAGCCTTCACATTTGCATTTGTGTGTGTTCTCTGATCGTAGTGTTCCTTACACAGATTGGACTTGCTCTATTTTGTCCATGACTCCTACCTTTAAGCTCTCCTTCAGTTATTCATTGAAAATTATCCCTGTTAACTGTTTTGCTTACTTTTTCATTCCCCATCGGCTTGGGCCTTCTGCTTAACTTTTCCGTTCCCATTGCTTTCAGCCACATCAGTTTGGCCTGCTTTCTCTGCTCACTGTCATGCTCTTTCAGCAGCTCCAAGCTGCTCATTGTTGTGCCTTTCCTGTTCTTACTTTTCTTCTAGAAAAGCCAGCCACTTCTCTTGGCCACTGTGAGAGGCAGATAGACATAACTAAATTGAGTTAGTGTCCCCAGTAAGGCTAGTGACTTTGGAGAATCAAAGCTTGCTCTCTGTGAGAAGTGGTTTTTCTATACTATGAGGAAGCCAGTTTTTCTCATGAATCTTGTAAACGAATCCTAAAGTTCAGTCTATGTAAATTACATTTCCTACTAGAAAAATAAGCTGTCTTTGGAAAAACTTGCATATTATAGCTTAGACATATGGTCTTATTTTGCATGCCAGTACTGGTGAAAGAAATCTGTTTCTTTCAAGGATTGCTTTGCTATGCTGGAAGACTTAAAACTGATGCTTCTATACAACAGCAGAAACTACATTTGAGACCAACACTTTTGCGGAAGGAGAGTCCAACTAGTCCCTCTTGAAACCAGTCATCCTGCTTTGGAAGATTGCCACTCCCACTTCACACAGCAAATAGCGTTACCTTTGCCAAAACAGTCAAGACGAGTGGTGAAATAAAAGGCTTTGTTATGTTGTGAAGCTTGCCACTAAGCTCTCAGTACACAGTCATCAAGAGTGATTGTGAATATCTGAAGGCTCCTACGCCTTCACATGAAATGGTCTGAATGGTATCTGGCAGTGTCACTACAGTATAAGTAGCCAAGGTAGCACAACCATGATGAATTTGGTCTACTTTTCTATTTAAAGTTCCTACCATAAGCTGTCTAAAACCCCCCAAAGGCAGTTTGGTTGACTAAAGCTAAAGAGCAGATTTTTGTGCTCTTTGAAAAACTGTTGGTTCAATTTGTTTTGCCATTTGAGTTCAGAAAATAAGTATGTGTATTGTTATACGAGCTTTTCAGCCATTTTATTGTGATCCTTTAATCTTTTAGAGAAAAAGCATGACACCTAGAAATGGAAAGTTTTTTGTTAGTGTCAAAATTTGTCTGTACTGGGTTTTCTTATTATTGTTTCTTTTCCTATCTTCCTATTTTTTGCCCTTGAAAACAATGCAGATCCTTGACATTCTCGAGTGGGAATTCCTGTAACAGTGTGCAACAAATACATTTGAAGAGTATCTGCTTACTGCAAGTCTGGAAATAAGATATACTCTCAAAAATGTGTAGAAATAGTAACACTAATAAAACAAAACCTGAGTGATGGCTATGGCTACATTGCCTGCACTAGATGAACTAATATTTCTGTACTGTGGTTTTCATCAGCTGGTCTTTTAACCATCAGGTACCTGGTGAACACTAAAATTCGTTTAATTAAAGCAGCAAAGAGGTGTCTGCGCTTTCCATGTGAAACAACCAGCACTCCGCCCTTCATTTTCATAACAATGCATAGAAAATTAAAGTGCCCCTTAGGAAACTTCCCCTTGGATGGTCAGGGCTGGAAGTGATGCTTGCTCAAGACCTGTGGATCCACTGGGACACGGAGTTCAGTTAGGACTTTGTTGGAGAGGATTTTTTTCTTAATACAGCCCTTTTTATCTGTGGGCTTTTTGCATATTTACATTTTCTGTACTGAGAGTATATCATTTGAACTTTAGGAACTAATAAAATAATTTTAGTGTGCTCATTTGTAATGTAGAGGTTAATAAACAAATAGAATACAAGGGTCTTTCTGAGTTGGTTTTGTTACTGTACTTTTTGTTCAATTTTGCATGACAGGGACTTAAAATTGGTGTTACTGGTCTGTGTTGACATTACTCTGGATTGTTGAAAGGTTTCAAGAAATGGAAAGACTTACTTTGTAGTTCGCTGGTTATAAAATTGGTGAAAATTGATGATCCTTCTTCTTTCTTAACCTGAACGCATCTCTCATTGTTGCCTAAAATGTGTTGTGAATAGATATCTTAAGCTTAAGGACCCCATGTAAGACTTAAAAAATACTGTTTGAAGTATTTCCTTAGATCTGTCATATTCTTGTACTCTGCATCATTGCATAAATGCTTTTTTCGTTGTTTGGTTTTTGTTTTTTTTTTTTGTGAAATGCCTTAGCTCTTAGTCTGAAAATACTGTGTTTTGCCAGTTTGTCTCAAAACAACTTCTTCCTCTGTGTTCCTGGTTGCTCCATACTGTCTTGTGTAGATGCTGCAATCTGCTAACTCAGACCAAGCTTACACCAAGGACAGTGGTTAAAGCTCACTCCAGATTAATTAGGTTTAAACAATATATTCTCATTTTGTACAAGTGACATCTGGCATCATAGTTTCCTTTAGGAAAGAGAGCAGTTATTCTGTTATGTAGCTACAAGAAGCTTACAATGGGTTTGCATAATTAGATTCTAGGAAATGTGAAAAGTTAGAATAGAGGAGCAATATTTCCTTCAGATTCAAATAGACTTGTGTTTAATGTTTACCATCAGGTTACATTTTTCAACATCAACATAGAAAATTGCTTTTTAACATAATGGTTTTTAACATAATTTTTTTTAACATAATGGGGTTTTTTTTGTGGATTTTTTTTGTTTAGTTTTACTTTTCATTTTGTTTTAGACTCGAATTTCTGTGTGTGGCACAGTTAGATAGAAGGGCAACTAACCCTTGGTTTGCTTTGAAAACGGTAGCAACTTGAAATGAATCGAGTGTCCTGGGAGGGGATTCTTGACATTTTTTCAGCTTTGCAAATTTTCTTTCAGGTAGAGCTTTTGTGTGCCTGATAGCAAATTCAGATGGTTTTATATTGGCTGTTTGCCTTAACTGCCACTCAGATTTTATTTCCATAATGCTCACTTTCCTTCAGTCTACTGTTTGCTTTGATGAATCAAGCTCTTTTGGAGAGCAGTCAAATGAAAAGAAAAGTGATATACCCCGTTTTATCACAGCTTTTTCCGTGATTTTTTTTCAGTCTAATCTTTTCTATGCAAGCAGATAGTATGGATATGCAGGTTGTATCTTGGCAAAAGCAGAGCTGTAAGACAGCTGGTGGAGCAGTTTTAAATGGAGTTGTTCTGCCTTTAGTAGATATCTTCTTCAATCAACTAACTTTTTGCATACTCTGGAAGGCTTTGCATGACTTTGCTGTCTCCGTATAACTGGTTAAGTAACAGTTTTAGGTTACAAAATCAGAGCTCACACTAAAGTTTTAGACTGGTTGTGTCTTATTTTCCCTGTTGAGTTTTAAAGAGTTTGCCTTCCCAGTCAATCTGGCCCTTCATTGTACGTTCCTCCTGCCTTAATCTAAAAGGGTAGAACTGAACAAAGTTGTAGCAAAGTTCAGGTAAGATTACAATTTTCAGGAAGGTGTATGATGTATGACACTATGCACTCTTCTATTCTGTAGCTATTTCAGCTGCTGTAATAATCTCAGCCTGTGGTTCTGGTAATGACTGTGGCTACTGATGACTACTCTGAGTGCTTAAGAATTCAAAATGAAAAAAAATAATAAGCTTACTCAAAGTGTTAAGTTGGCAAATTTTTCTTTGTCACTTTGTTTATGATAAGATGAATTTTAAGTGACTTCTGAGCAAGAAGGAAAGTACTTTTATTTACAAGAGACTGTTGTGAGTAGGATGCTTATGGTTACAGCAAAAATTGAATGACTACCTGCTGGATAACAGTTAAGGCTGTGCTTATAGATAAAGTGCATTCAGAGTGTAAATTTTGGATGTTGCTTTACACTTTGTTTTAGAGTACTGCCCAGTTCTGAGAAAAAATGCCAAGAGTGAGTGTAACAAGCTCCCGAAACAAAGGGTTTGGGTAGGCTTTTTGCATGTATACATGTACTACCACCCCTTAGACTGAGATGATTAAAGGAAAGTTTCCATCTGTAGAATGGGAAATGCTCAATAGGTATGCAATATATTGAATAAGTGTGTATGACAGAAAGGCTTACAGATCATATTACCAGGCTGTAGTAATAGAAATACTCTAATTATAGGATTACCTATGACGATGGAAAGTATTCATCTCATTTGTTTTGTCTGAAATAGTTCATTATAATCCTAAAGAAGAGAAAAGGGCACCACCTAGGGTCCCACTCAGACTTTCCTCAGTCTGTGGAGGGTGCCCAGAGGACTAATTTTGAGTAGACATGTCACTTTAGGCACAGTAGAACAGCACACTACCCGTGAGCAACCTGATAATGTGTGTTCCTGGTGTTGCTTAACACGACAGTGCCATCAGCTCTCAGATCACAGCTTTGTAGTTCACCAGGCTGGCCAGTGCCCCTGTCACTGCTTGGGACAGTAGGGAGAAAGTGTGCCATTGTAGTAGTAGAAGCCAAGGTCACAGCATTGAGATTGTTCTTTGCTTTACAGCAAAAGTGTATTTATAAATGTGTATTTATCTGTGTTACAGTATTTAAAATACTTATTTTTGTTAATTGTTTATCATGCCAGTGAAATGAAACTAGTTGTTTGGTCCCGTCAGAAGCCCAGAACACAGTAGTTGGTAATCTCTTTAGTCTCTGAAAGGCAACAATAAAATCTGTTAAGTATATCAGGTTTATCAAATCCCCTCAGGATTTCAGGGCTTACTAACCTGTATTTGGTTAAGTACTTATTTCAGACAGGTGGAATTTTTGGCAGTTACTGAAATTCCTCTCCTACTTACATGGAAATCATGCTTGACTCTCAAATAACACCTGATTTTGCAAATGTAAATATTGTATATTGGAGACTGCCTGGCTGGCGACTGTACTTTATTTGTAAAGTTGTTACAGTTAGAGAGTTATTATTTGGCACTTTGTTTGGACTAATTCTGGTTAACAATATATTTTATGTCAGCTGATATTATTTTCATCTAAATTCTCTTCATAAATAGGGATTCCATGTCAGTTATTCCACTGATAGCATTGCAAGCATCCTTTGATTAGAGTTACATATTAGAGATGTAGGGTACTGACTCATAACATCTACTACACAAGTANATTTAATTTAATAATTATTTTATAATATAGATTATAATTTAATATGCTATTGTTATATAAATTTAATATCTAAAAAGAAATCTGCACATTGATACATTTTTAGAAGACAAACAGTATTGACAAAGATGGTAATTAAAAAAAAATATTTTTATTACGATGATTCATCCAGAGGGCTGGAGCTCTGAAGTGGATACAACCAGTGTTTTTGATCTATAGCATAGGTAAGTTTTATTGAAAATTAAAATCTGTCATAAGAACATGCTCAACAAGTTTGTAAGTGATGTGGTGAACTGCTCTTGTCTCTGGTTCCCATAGCCATAGCTTTCCCAAGTAGTAATCTTTGAGGGTCATTACATCCCAAAGGAGTTACCGAAGAATAAAAATGGCTCAGAAATATCCAGGGACAAAAAAAATCGCAAAGTCCTACATACGAATGTTTGTTCAGCTTCTCTGACTCTATAGTTTAAGCTGTGTTCTAGGCTGCTGTTTGGTCTTGTCTGCTAGGGGCAACCAAGAGAGCCAAGACAGGTCTCTCTCCACTGGTGGGATACCTCTGCTAGGGAGTTGAGCCAGGGGACAAACAGACCAATGCTGATGCTTGTTGGTGAGCCTGTTATTAATTTAGCTGCTCTTACAAACAGAATCAGAGTTTTGCTGTTAATGAAAGATAACCATGTCTGTTGATGCTGCTCTCAGTTTGCTCATGCCCATGTCGCTGTAGTTTCCAGGTGGAGTGTCAATAGGGTGACAGCCAGATTTTGAGACAGCCAGCTCTGATTTAAAAGCCTACAAATGCAGCTCTAGCAATTTTTCTGGTTGCTCTGGGATTAAATATCCCTATAACAATATGAATGAGGCAGAGTATTTTGATTTTTCAATGGGACATATGGATTGGGCAGTCAAAAGGATGGTAGAGGTGTGATGTAGCAGCCACATATAGGCAATTAATGCCCCCTGAGATACAGAGGAGTGTTGCACCTGGCTGTTGTCTGGTGCTGTGATAGCCTGCTGTGCAATGGATTTATAGGTGATACTATTGCCATAATAAACAATGTTGATTATTCCATTACCTTCGAGTTTTCCAGTTGTCAGTAAGTGCTTATGTGTGCAAGTCTGAATTTGGTCTGTAGTCAATATAGTAATTAGAGCAATTTGGATTAGTGACTGCAAGGTACCTATTCTAGAGTGAGCTTTAACTTTATCCTATAATTATCGTGGATGGATAGGTGCCTATATTGCATATGAACAACTAAATTTAGAATCTTAACTAGACCCAAGCCATCAATCTTACATTAAAGCACTGCATGCAATATATTTTTATACATTATTTTCTTGGTGACTTCTTTTACTATTTATTTGTTACTGTCTGTGGTTTGTGTAATGCAGTCTTCTCAACATTAGGGTGAGGGGAGATTATGCAATGCAAAAAGATTTTACTCTTGTGTATATGTGTATAATAAAACACATATATATAGGAATAGTTTCTTAAAATTGGTTTGCTTGCTTACGTTCAGATAATTGTTTGCCTTAGCTTAAAGGACTATTAAAATAAGGATGCTGTGATATGTCATTTCTAACGTGCTGGTCTGAATCATGCTTGTGTGCAATCACTGTATCAGCTCATGGCATGGCTGCCAAGCTGCCCACACATTCCCATGATGAATTTGCCAAGAGAAGTCTGATCTTCTTCTGGCCATCTGCATTTGTTTTGAGTCATAAGTCCATGGGTGTGTGTATTAGCTACTGTATTTATCTGGGCTTTATTTATTGGAAGCAGGTTTTGACTTTTGTTTCAGTTTCCCCTGTTGACTTTACTTTTTATGTTTGCTTTTGAAAATCCTGTGAATTTAGAATTGAGCTATGAGTAGGCTTCAGGTCACTTGATGTTTCTGGGAAAAAAACCTGTGTGTTCAACACACTGCAGCAGATCTACCACAACTCTAGAAAAACAGCTTTGAAATATAAATGTCAAATGTCACAGTATAGTTTTTCAACTTAAAGTATTTGTTAAAAAGCTGTATTTAGAGAGAAGTGCATAAAACCTGTGCCTTTGGCATTTTATAGCTTACATAGGACAATTATAATATATAGGACAGTTTCTTCTTTTCTTGTATGTTCAGAGCTTTGCCCATCAGCGTTTGTATTTTTTTTTAAAGTACCTTCAGCATGCCTCACAGTCTCACAAGTCCTGATGGATGCCTGTGCATTGGGGCTTATCAAAAGGAGCACAAGTGCTGTATCTAAGTTGGGTTCTGCTGCTTACACGTCACCAGTCCTCCTTCTTTAGCTTTTCTCCTTCCTCATCTTAACCAGGGTAGATGCCTCTCTGTGTCTGGCTTTGCAAACTCCGGGGAAGGCACTTAGCAGGATTCATTGCCAATTCAGGGATCTCAGCTGTAGGCCAAGACCTATACAAGATCTGTGTGTTGGGTGCTGTAGACAGACAAAAACCCCACAGTTTCTCTGCCAGGGAACCTAATGGGCTGTTAATCACTGATTTTTAGACCTTAATCCGAGATGCATAATCCAGAGCTAACCAATATGCCTCATGAAATGCCTGATAGAGAATCTGAGCATAGTCTTGGGAAAAGTAACTGTTTGGAAGATTGCAGGTCTGTCATACAGTGACTTTTCTACTTGCAGTCTAATAATACTTTAAATAGTGTGTGCATCATAAGTGCTTATCGATGTTCTTTGCTTCTGAAAGCAAAGCTGTTGTCTGTATGTGTTGCCAGAGGATTGCAACAGAAAATTTATATTCTCATGTTCAGTTTCCATTTCTTAACTTTATGCTATTCATCTTTGAACTGTGATAACTTTCTGCTGTTGAGCATATTTTTTCTTCTTATCCATTTGTATTTGTCATCTTTTGCCCTGGCCCTCATAAACACCATTTGAAATCTTTTTTCTCCCAAAATTTTAATAATCCCAATTTTGTTTTTTTCAAATTGAAACTAGATTAATCTATTCAAACCCTTCTTTTGTGTGTAGTCTTTCCAGCAAATATTCTTAATAAGAAACAGGAATCTCTAAGTTAATGCAAATCAACATTTTGCAGAAATATTTTTTTCTTCAGGTCCAAAAGAAGCCTTAACAGAAAGACGTGTGTGAATTTGCACCATTAAAAAAAATTAATCCCTTTCATTACATACTGGTGTAGTTACTGTGACTGGTGTGGCCTAAAGCACTGGTTGCAGAAGAGATGTTCGCCCAAATAGCTGCATTAGCTGCCTCTGCTTGTAATATTTTTTGGCAGTCATGACAAGTATGGTAGAGAAAACAGAAGAAACATCTTTAGCCATATGTACTGTTCCAACACCAATTTCTTGCCATGAACCACATTTGTTTTCAGCAGAATGAGTTCATTATGTAGTGTTGTGCTCAGATTAGTTATTCTCTAAGTATTTCTTGGTGTATTCTGCCTTGACATGAATTTTGGACATGGAGTATTAGAAGTATTAATCGGGTTTCTCTGAAGTCATGTTTGGAGAATAAAAATAAAAAATGGAGAGAAAATGCTTGTAAAACTTTCTTTTTGCCTGTTTGTAAGGTGACTTTTTAAAAAACCCACAAATTATACGAAATAGCTCAAAGGGATTTGCAGATCATTAAACTCTTAAATGTAGCTTAAAATGCTTGAAAACCCATATGTTCTATATTTTTATAGAGATTTTATAAAAAAATCTTTGTGTAAAATTTTTCAGTTGTGTTTTTGGTTGGTTTGTTTGATTGTTTGTTCTTTTTTAATATTTTGATCCTAAAGGGGTTTATGATATTAGGTGCCTGACGCTGTTTTCATGTAGCTCATACCTACCAGGACTATACATACATTTTTTTGCTTCCTCAGCCCAGGAAGTTTTCCTTAAAAGAAATTAATTTTGACTTGGATTTCTCCCTAACAGTACTGGCATAATATGAAAAGACAAAATTGCTGAAGGCAAAAGCTTGACCAGCGAAAGAATTGCCTGGAAACAATCATGCACAACAAAGATCATGGATCTGAGGACTGCATCTAGTTCTGCAGTTGAATTTCTTCTGGAGACAATCTTGTACATGAGGTAGTGTGAGCAGCATGGAATGATGGTGACTGGCAACTAGTAGTAGAAAAATCAAGCCACTGATTTTTCATTTGGGATGTATTGGGGAAAAAAACTCTTCCTTACTATTGGAGAATGTTTTTGGTCTTTCAGCCAAAAGCATGTTTGTCTTGTTTGCGTATACTTTTTTTTTTTTTAATGGAATTTTTAAGAATGGAATTGCGGAGTTCTGTAATCCTTTTGTTTAAAAAATTGATTCAGATCGTGAGTATTGCAGGCAGCTGTGGGGTTTTCTCAGAGCTTTGTCTGGCAGAGCTCTCCCTGGCCTCTGCTCAGGGATGCCAACTGCTGCAGTGGGAATCTACAAGGAGTGACGGGGTGCCAGCTCTCCTCTTTCTAGCCATGGCAGCAGATGTTGAGCATAACTGAGTCCCTCAGATTTGTGTGCTATTTTCATGATATCATGGAAATTTTTTCACTGCACTTTTATGATTTAGGTGTAGAGAATGAGTTTTTTAACAGAGAGATTTTTTTGCTTTTTGATAGGTTTTCTTATCTTTTTACTTTGTCTCTGCTTTTTTGAGACAGTGATGAACCTACTTGTCCATCCCCAAAATACTCTAGAGACTGTAATTTTCCACTAGCAGTATATTAGACCAGCAATTGAGAGATTCCTTTCTCATAGAACACATGGTACTTCTAGATTTACATCCTCGCTATACCTTTTCACCTTCCTCTTCATTTCTTCCTTTGTCCTTCATGGATACAGGAGGCTTAAATATGTATGCGAGTACTTAAGCTTGAATACTGCTGGTAGTGGTTGTCTTCTGAATCCCTGAAGTCTTACAAGCCTTGATTTTCTCCTTCCAGAGGCTGATGAAACAGTCACTGAGATAGAGAACCTAGGATGTGGACATGGTTTCCTCTTCTAAGCCAGCCTCCTTCTACGTGCTGTTAGGCCAATACTTTTGTGTCACACCTGCAGTGAGACCAACAGGAGGAAATGAGCTATTCTTCTAAATGAGTTGGAGTTTTTAAAAATGAAAGTTTTTATTACGACAACGAAAGATTAGGTCTTGGGAGAAATTGGAGAAGGGTCCCTGCAATGAATACTGGCAACCTTTAGTGAAGCCAAATCTCATTAATGCATGGAACAGGATGCACATATTGCTTTAGTACACTCTCTTTTCTAGAGAGGTTTATATAAGAAATTATATGAGCTTCAGATATTCTGTCTGAAGAAAAACTATGTCAGTGCAATCTAGTTTCTATTAAGAGAGAAAGTTTGTCTCTGTTGACCGTGAATAAAGGCTGAGACAGCTCTTGAAGTATTTTGAATGTGCGCTCTGTCTTTTCAAGCCCTGCTTGAAAATTCGGTCAAAAGCTGTAACAGGATGCCACACTCGGGTCCATGTGTAGGATGATCGGACCCGCAGAAGGAACGAGGCAGGCAGCAACAGTTGAAGGGAAAGCTAATACTTTATTCTACATTCTTCATTATGTGTTCTCCTACGTGTGTGTGTGTTCAACAATCCAACTCCATAAATACAGTTTTTACAAAGGCAAGAGATTGGTCATTTAGTCCCCACCTCTTTAACCTGGATGGTGGATACCACCATCAATCAATTCTCCTCTCAGAGGAGAAATATGAAAACATCTCTAAAAATATACATAGTTTATGTTGAGCTGCGTGAGATAAACCTGGACTACAAGGTCCAAACATTCACGAGCTAGAAAAGTGAGGGCAACAAAAAGCCAGTGCAAAAAGCTGATCTGATACAAGATGATGCTGTGCTGTTTATTCTGTTATGTGGTTTTTTGGTACTGCAGCTGAAGAAGGGCATTGATGTATGTGTAACTGCACTAGAACAACATTGTAGAGGGGTGTGCTGGTTTAGCACAGATGATGAAGTGCAATAGGTGAATTCCTTTAAAATGACAACCAAAATAGCCAATTGCATGTAGGGATCCACCTCTGGGAAACACACAGCCTTAAAAGTTGGAAGGAAAGCTG